>BQNB010041446.1:35211-46759 GCA_026074375.1 Tanacetum coccineum
AAGTTACCAAAATAAGCTAAGAAAATAAGCTAGAAAATACGACAATATACAAATAAGCATAAAGTTCAAACCTTTATGGTCCAATATTGTGTTTGACACACATAAGTACTCAAATAAGCTTGATCGAGCTTATTATTAAGCCAAAATAGGTAATAAGCTTTATAAAAATCATATTGGTTTGTAGAAAAACAAATTCAATATACGTATTATATTATAAATCTCGTAAGAATTCTTTGCCAAAATACTTCTCAAACAAGAGAAATATAAGGTAAAAATCTCACAAAAGAAAACACAATTCGTATATTTTTATCCGGGAAGTATTTTTTCTCGGGTCGTGTCCCAACGAAATCGTGAATTGAGAATTTAGGAATAATTCGGATTCGAGTTAAGAATGATAAAAGACTTTTGAATGATTGATTACACTACAAAATTTAATAGCACAAACTAAAAACAATGGAATAGTACGAAATTTAAATGCACAAAAACGTAATAAACGCGAGCTAAAACTGAAATTTAAAAACTAAGGCACAACTTTTAACAAATTTTATATCTAAAAATCACAAATTTAAAATGAAAATTTTAGGAAAAAGAATTAGAATTTTTTAACTATTTTTGAATTTTTTATGATTTTTCTAAGATTTAATGAATTAATCAAAAAATAAACTTTTTCTAAAAATTATCACTAAAATTTTACTTTTATTTTTCAAAAATACTAGATTCAAAATGAAAATTATTGCAATAAGAATCAAAAATTTTCAACTCTTTTTCTATTTTCTATGAATTTTATAAGAAAAAGTAAATCACTAAAGTCTATTTTTATTTCTAGAAAATACAAATCAAATGGGAAAAATAAAGAAAAATGATTTTAATAAGCTAAATTGGTGCAGAAATCAAATGGATAAAAAAACCCTAATTTTTATCAAACAATTAAACACTAATTTGATTTATTAAAACCTTAACCTAATTTTTATAAAACTAAAATCTAAAATATAAAACTATTTTATTATTATAAGAAAGACAGGGTAGGAAATGAAAGAAATGAAACTAAAGGGTAGGCGGGCTAACTTGGGAAAATTTACACTATAGTTAAAACGACTAACCTTGAACTATAAAGAAAATACAAAACAGACCCTACGCTTATGGCTTATTTTTGGCTTATTAAAAAGAGCTTTTCAGAAAAAACTCAAAACTACAAAGTTGAAGAACAACTTATTCCTATCAACTTTAACAAAAGCACTTTTCACTTTTATCCACAGAATAAGCTAGAAAATAAGCATCTAATTCCCTGTTACAGAAAGTATGTGTTTAACAAGAGATTTGGATTTTGGCTTATTTTGAGCTTATTACTAGATGAAAATTAAAAACAAAAGAAGCTTATTGTAGCTTAAGATGTGTTTTAAAAGAATTTAAACTAAAATTACCCTATTCTTAACAAATTTAGAAAGAAAATTAAGATGAGAAAGTGCTAAGTTTTTATTAACTGTTTTTGAGCTTTTTTAAAGTAAACTAAAATGCTTATTTTTGAACTTTAAATGCTGAGATTTTGGAAATAAGCTACTCTAGCAATCTAAATTCTACTTAGGTAAAAGGATTTCTAAAACTTCACAAGGAAATGAGAAACTAAAAGTGAAAATTGGCAAAACCTATGCTGATATGAAATGCAATGCTGATGCAAATGGCATTATGATTCTATACAAGCTAAACTTTAATTTTAAAACTCATGATCAAGTGACTATATGCATTAACAACTGAATTAACTAAATGAGATTTTTAAATGCTTGTAAATTCTTAAAGTCTAAACTACTTAAACTGAAATATTGCCCTGGTGCTAGAGAAGAGTTTTTAAACTCTAAATTTTGAATATCTACAAACTACTTCCTAAAACTTGATTAAATCCTGGTAAAATGTCCTAACTCAGCTAGATAAAAGGATTTGACAGAATGAAATTGACTTTTAAGAGTCAAACACACCTAATCCAAACACTGCCTTAAGTTGACTGTCAAAATAAGATTGAACTTAAAATCTATGTAAAAGCTAAAACTACCTAAACTTTTTATCTACTTTTATTTAGATTGGCCTACTTAAGCTAATTAAGCTGTAAAATGCCTAGCTTATTCATGAAAATAAGCTAGTTCCTCTACTATTCTTATACTACTACTATGACAGAATTTAATGAAAAGATGATATTACTCAATTTAAATCTACTAATTCTTAAAACAGCTAACTAAAAAGCCTAAACAATAATGCTTGCAGAAAATTAAGCAAACTTTGACTAGAAATAAGCTAATGTAAAAACTAAATTTAAGCTAAACTAAGACTTTAGGAATTAGAACCTGCAATATTGGAGTCTCAGCACAAGAGCCACTCTAGTAGAGTGAGTGGCTTAGAAAGCTTTGTCCTATTGGCTCCCTAGCCTCTAAACCTCAATAAGCTAGAATTTAGCTTATTTCTCCTTTTGCTTGAAAATGAACTCAAATATATTCAAGTGATCATGTTTTTGATATAAGTAGGTAAAAATGAGTAAATGAAAGCTTAAACAACAAAATTTGACTAGGTTTGAGCCTATGAAAAGTAATAAGCTCAAATGAGCTTTTTTTAGAGCTTATTTGATAAAATCGACTTGGAATTGAAATCAAAGACCACAAATATCTTGTAAACTGAATGAGATTACTAGAATTGTAATGTACAAGTTGAAAAGGAAAAGTACAAGAGCTTAAAAGCTTAAGTGAACAATTAGCTTGTAAACTGAATGAGATTAATAGAATTGTAAAGTACAAGTTGAAAAGAAAAGATTACAAGAGCTTTAAAGCTTAATTGCTTAAATTGAAAACTTAAATTGCTTAAAAACGAAAATTACAAAGTAAAAGTTTAAGACAGAAAATTAACTACTGAAAACTGAAGTCTAAGAGTGCTATTTATAGAGGAGGGGTGAAGAGAGGGAAAGGATTCTAGGAGCTTCCGTTCAATTACAACCGTTTGATCATTTGAAGTCAATATAAGCCGTTTGATTGAATTGAGTGAAGAGTTTGCATCAATTAGCTGCTGCCACGTGTTGGCTTATGATTGGGGAGAGGTGTATGAATGAATTTATAAGATAAAAGGGAGCGGGGGAGGGGAAAAATCGAAGTTGGGTTGTTTGGGAATTTGGCGGGAAAAGCTGTTAAAGCTGTTGGGCGGTTAAGTTTGTTGCGAATTAGCCGGGTGTTTGATTTGAAAGTTTGGAGTAATGACATAACTCGTCCTTGTCTTTTGTCCCGCCATTTGTAGTTAGAAATAGGTTTGAAGTTTGGCAAGTTAAGCCCTTGTGGTTGATTTCTTTCTTTTCTTCTTTACTAATTAACTTTTCTTTCTTGTCAACTTTGGTCCTTGAGACTCCTATCTTCAAAATAAGCCCTTTAATCTTTGGAGACTTGACAATAATGGCCCCTTGACTTGACTTTTGGCTTTTGACTTCCTTTATTTCTATCTTTGACTGAGTCGGGCTGATCCGGCTGTGATTTCTGGCTGATTTCTTCGTCTTGCTCTTGACTCTTTGTCTTTTTCCCGTTTCTTGTCTGTTTTTGATCGTTTTTGCTTCTTTTTGTCTTTTCAATCCTTACCTGCACAATTGGACACAAAAGCACACATTTTCTATTCTTTTGGCATTTATTTGGCTTTTATTTGGCAAAATCCCGGGTAAATTAGTATACAATTAAGCAAATATCAAGTGCACTTTGATTTTAGTGATCGGAGGCTGGAGCTGAGTGCCACCTTTTTAATATCAACTAACTCGGAGTGAGAGAGTCAATAGAAATGAGTGTATCTCCGTGAGTTTTGAAACAAAGCCGTTTCTGACTTTGAGTAGCTGGGAGGGGTTTGTGCTTACGTCACTGGTCCAAGAACGTCTTCAATGACAGACATAACATCTAAGTGTTTCTCAGCATATGACATTGTGACCCAGTTTCTGCCTAAGTGTATGGAGGGCTTCTTTATTTTCACCCTTTATCCTTACATTTCTTTTTCATTCTTCAACCCCTTCAATGCATACCGAAACTTCATAACTAACACCTTGTTGGGTTTGTTCCAGTGTAGCTCACTCAGTCGGCATTATTCCCTATTCAGCACTTATCTCCTTTTTAATCATACCTAAGACTTCTACACTAACAGTGGATATCCCTGGGTAATCCCTGCGTTCTGGCTGGAACATGGGTATCTGAATACCTAAGCCTAACCGCCTATAACTGCATAAATTTAAGAACATGGTCCAGGTCGTTTGGTTATTTCACACGATCCCCCAAAAACATTGAAAATTTTAATCAAAGTGTTGATATAACTATCAAAGATTTACACTTTTTTTTGAGAGTTTTCATCAACACTAAAAACTCCCTCCTGAACATGTGCCTCGTAATCATAATAGTAACATGCTAGTGTGGAGTGCGTTGAGGTCCATTTTATTTGATCACTTCTATCATAATCATAAGTCCAAGTTAATCATATTTTCTCCCTTATCCAAAATTATTAATCCCTTGATATTTTGGATAATCAATTGATGAACCGTTCTGGGGACAAAATGAGATATGATAGCAGATTGGAACCATGTTATTGCTTCCCCCTCAACTTTGAGGGTTTATAAAATGATGCCGAGGATAACTATTTGAAAATTTTATTTACTAAGAAATTCTTGAAAATTTTGTACTCTGAATCACATATATTGTTCACCAAAAAGTCTACACTAATAATGAACATATTCACAAGATAATGTATTTACGAGATTGACCTTTTTTAAGATGAGAAAACAACCCCCCCATATGATAAATCAATAGGTCCTTTCTGTAGTAGCCGTAGTCACCCCCATATGTCCCACCGACAAATCTCTCCAAACTCCTCATTATCCTCCTTGCCTTTAGCCTCTTGTCAATTGCCTGGGATCTAGCTCATAGCGTTAGCTTTGTCACGTGGCTTCCAAAAAGTCTGGTGGCAAGATACTCCATTCCTAATTCCCTTGAGGCGATCATTTAGAGCATTCCAAACTCATCTAGAGTACCATCGCTGACTTGTGTAGTTCTCATAGGCGCATCAATCTGTTCTTCGTGTCTTTGTTCTCGTAGATGAATCATCTTGGATCTGAGTAATGGAGGGTATAAGCGTCTTGTCTTCTCAGATAGGATCTGTACGTGTCAGGCTTTGTGAGGTGAGTTTCTTCAATAGCTTTTCAACAGCCCAATTGGAAGATCTTCCACACGCTCTAGAGGACAAACTTCTTCTTGTAAACATTCTTAAGAGACATTAAATGCAATAACGTTCCTTTAACGTTGAGATTTGTTCACTTTTCCTTGAGAGAAAACAGCATATCTTCAATGTCTTGGATCCTTATCTGTGGAGAGTCGCCTTCTTTGAACTTGTAAAGAACGTGCATCATACCCTCTCAGTACAGTAATCCATCAAGATGCATATAGGTCATAGACATTCGATCTATTTTCAACTTAGTGACAGCAATGATTCGTCTTTTTGAAAAGAAATCACGCGCTGATTCCTTGAGGGTCGCAAATGCATAGAACTGTCTTCGCTTTTTTGCCCCAAATGTGAGATTCGCACAGAGGCGAATTTGTCGTATTTGACTACATTTGACTCCACATTGAGTTAGCACTAAGTCTTCAATCCAATCTTGAAAGATGCTCTAATCTGCACCGTAGTTTCTTTTGTACACTGAAGTAGAGTACTTTCGGCTTGACACACCACCACGTAGGTACTCCAGGTCGTTATTGATGAAGTGATGAAATGGTAACTACACACAGACCTTGATAGAATTTGAACAACTTATGGCTGTCGCAATCATGAGGATATTGGGACGACCTTAGGGTATCCCGTCCAATTTTTCGGTTTTTGCTTTGTAGAACTCCTCACAAAAATATTCAAGTTCAGTCAAACTCTTGCAGCTGCCTTCATCAGCTCAAATGATGGACCCTGCAAGCAATTCAGTGTTAGAGTATTGAACATTTTAAGTCGATCATCACAAAAGCGGAGAAGTCAAATGTAGAGTCGGTTAGTTCATCGAATGACTCTCGAGGTCTGTTGGCCAGATTGCTAAGCAAGATTTGACAGATTCATGGAACGGCAGGAACATACTTATTCCATGCTTGATCAGGAAAGTAGTCGTGGTAGGTTGATAAAACCAGTCAGGAAGATGTTGGACCTCTTCTTCTGCTTGTTAAATCATGAACAGCCTTTTCAAACTCCTGGTGTGCATGTGCTTCAAAGACATCTGTAGTTTGCATAGTTTCCTCTACCGGAGCAGATTGGCTAGCAGATTTCTTGTGAGTCTTAGATCCTGTACTGGTAGTCTTTCCTGCTTGTCTTGTTTCGTTTTCACTTATGGAGCACTGGTAGAAGCGGGGTTCTTTCCCGGACCTCTTCTTTTGGACCCCTGGTCTGTTCCAGCGGAGGGTTCTTGATCATCATCTGCACCATCTCGAGGTCTTTAATTGTGACCCGTAGCGCCGTAATGTATCAAACAAATTTATTGTCCGGACTTCATACAGCACAACTTTTAAAAAACAAATAGCTTTAGAGTTTGTCTTTGAATGTCTACCTGTTGATAAGTGTTAGCTCCATCTTGACAATTAAGATCTTTTCAGCTCATTCGAAAGATTGCAGCTACAAGCATGAGACGTGTTGGCTTCCTTTGATAGTCGCACTAGAACCTCAGACTCGAGTTGATCGTTACTAACTTCTCGATTTTGGAGTAATTTTGGAGACTTCCTTTTTGACATGTTCGTGATAATTTTTCTTCATTCCTTCATGCGATTGAATCAAGGAATTGTTGATTTGCAGTAGTAGACTCTTCTCGAATTCTGTCATACTTCAATTGGACTGCAACGTCCACTGCTTCCTGCATTTTATTCGCTAGATAATGTCAACGATGCCGAAATGGAGGAGAGCGCTTCATCATATTGATTGTTTGTCGTGTGTTCCAGAAGGTGTCCTCTAATGCTTTCAGTCTAAATTAAACAATTCAAGCCACTCAACGAACAAAGTAGAGAAGATTTTGTGGCAAGGAGCTTGTAGTGGTAGCCGTGCAGAAATTGGTGGTTGTTGGTTTGAATGATGTGAGGATATGGTAGTTTGGAGGGCGATTGACTTTGTGCAGTTGAAGGATGGCTCCAGATGGCTATTACAGAGTATCAATGAAGAGGGTGGCTTCAGATGATGTCCAAAAATATCATCAACACCAGTAGCTTGGTTTGGATTCAGCCTGTTGAGACGAATCCAGATGATACAGCCGAGCTCCGTTGTTGACCAATCCAGGATTACCGAGTTAGGGTCACAGAGTTCTTTAATTCTGGTTGCTTGAACCTAGGTAATATAACATCTATCATACATCATTTCGTCCATCAAGATCGTAATTGGTATCTTTCGACTGCCTCATATATCCTTGATCCTCTTCATATGTACCTCGTTCATTCGACCCTTGCTCCATCAACATTCTTCCTTCATCTTCTTGTCACAATCTTCGTCCATCGATGATGAAATATGAGAGGGTGTGTGAATTGGTAGATCGAAATAATCCCTTTCATCATTTCCTCTTCATGTATTATGTCATCATCATGAGTTGTGAGCTTTGGATGGACAAAATCATCACCATCATCGTCTGATTCAGACTGCTCTTCATCATCATCTTGAGCTTTCTCATCAACATCATGTTCATCATCATTTTCATCTTGAACTTTCTCATCATCGTCATGGGCATCATCATCTTCATCATCCTGAGTAGTCTCATTAACGTCATTTTTATCTGCATCTTCCCTCATCTTGAACTTGCTCATCCTCTTGATCATCCGTCACTTGATTTCCAAGAGATATCATGCCCTCTAGGTCATAATTAGTAAAGAGCATCGGGAACCCTGGTGTAACCCCATTCCTTCATCGCACCAGAACCACTGCATGAGAGCTGTTGAGTTTCATGACGGCTTCTTTTTGTGATTATTGTGAGTTGCTCAGCCTCTGGCAAATCCGCCTCCAAGATGTCTCCAATCTGTAGTCTTCAATTTCTTTTCCATGACTTACTTTTCTGTCTGTAGCAGTGGGAGGCTTCTGTTATGTGATTGTATCGTATAGCTTTCTCTTGCTTCCTTTGTCTTAGGAGGAATTGTTCCTTAAAGCCAAAGCACAATATTCTTTGTATGATTCAGATTTGCGGATGTCCTCGATGGTTAAATGCACTGGCAAGATAGCCCCTCCCACTGAGTGACTATCATTCCGTGAGATGGACATTGATTGTAGTGACATTGGGATCATCGTCTGCATAGTGCCAATTGACCATGATTAACTTCTCGGCTTGAAGATCATTTTTCCATGACAAAGTTGACGACTTAACTTGGTGAACCGAGGGATAGTACATCGCTATTGCCCTTCTCTTCGTATTTTTGATCTCATCTTGAAAATGAGTCCTCCTACAGAAGATATGCATAAACAACATTCATCTTATTGTCACATACCCCCCATCATTGAGCTTGAGAAAGACGAAGACTGTCATATGAAGGTAAACAACCACTGAGAACAATTTTTGATGAAAGCAGCAAATGTATCTCCCCGGGAGATGTCGTTATTTGACGTTAACGTCAGTGATCTTCCTTATATCTCCGAATGACCACGACAGCTATAAAGATGAGAGATCTCCTTCTCCAGAGGTGGTTCTACACACTATCTTATTACCGACTTTAGGCCAATTTGAAGAATGTCTCTGAAATTGATCAAGACCGATAATGTGCTTCTTGTAAAATCATCTTAAAATCGGACAGATCGCTTATGACCCTAAGCAGAAGACCAAAATTCTTGCATATAGATCTCAGGAGCACGAGCAGTGACTTGGAATGCCTTATGTAGCGAAAGGAGTGAGCTTTAACACCATCGTAGACCACTTGAAGGGTTGCTTCCTTTGTATTGATATCCGAACGTAAGCGAAGATTCCATTACCAATCTTAAGTCAGCAGCATGAGCCACCATGCATCATCCAAAGCCATCTGATCCGCTATTGAGATTTCCATGAGTCTGTTTAAGAAAGAGTGAGTGCAGTTTATAAGAAGACACAATCATTCATTCATGAGAACCTTTATGACTTTTAGCACTTTTGAAGATCAATCTACTTAGATAGACGAATAGCGTGTAAGACAAAGGCACCTATCCTAACAATTAAGTCGAATGTAGTTAACCTTGGTTTTTTTTCAATGCATTTTACTGTCAATTTTAAACTAGCGATTTGTTTTTGAAATTTAATCTTAGTTAGAAAAAATTTGATCTTAAGTGTGTTATGTCAAAAATTGGTTAAGTGTTGATAACTTTACTCGTTCGGTCTTCACTAAATAACACTCGTTCGGTCCTCAAAGAAACAGCTAGATCGGTTTGCACTGAAATTACACTTGTTCGGTCCATTTACACAATCACTCGTTCGGTCCTTATAACAGATACTCGTTCGGTTCATATTGACAGTTGCTCGATCGGTCCTTAGTGTAAGTCACTAGTTCGGTCCAGTCAAATAGTCGCTCGTTCGATCCTTTCTAAGAGTCACTAGTTCGACCCTCACAAGATTCACTCGTTCGGTCCTGTCTAAGAGTCACTAGTTCGACCCTCACAAGATTCACTCGTTCGGTCCTGTCTAAGAGTCACTAGTTCGACCCTCACAAGATTCACTCGTTCGGTCCTGTCTAAGAGTCACTAGTTCGACCCTCACAAGATTCACTCGTTCGGTCCTTTCTAAGAGTCACTCGTTCGATCCTCACAAGATTCACTCGTTCGGTCCACACTATACTTCACTCGTTCGATTTACACTGCAATTCACTCGTTCGATCCATATGTCTTGTTCGATTCATACAGTTTTGATCGTTCGGTTTCTTAATAATTTCCTAGATCGATTCATGTTTAAACAATATTGATAAAAAACTTTACCATTATTCTATGCATATCCCGGAAACTATTGTTGCAATAAATCCACACAAAACATATAATATTATTACATTATTTTGCATATTACTCTAATTTTTCGAACACAAAACATTCAAGAACACATTTAAATCACAACAAGTGATAAAGCTGGTTAACCTATACATTTATTAAACCTAATACTACAAAAGCCCTCAATCAATTTAACGTTTTCACCACTTTTTGATTTGAAGAACCCTAATTTTATAATTATGGGCGCTACGTCAAGAAAAGACGAAAACGGCTTAATCCTTTGGGATTCGAGTTGATTTAGGAGATGAAGATCAAGAGTTAAGTTATACCTTCGATATGAAACAGAGTAAGTCAGCTAGATTGAAGTGATTCGAGTGGAAAGTGTTCGTGTGTGTGTTTGAGGTTGTTTTGAGTGTTGTTTTGAGTTATGTGAACATGAAGGACGGTGGGGGTTTGGTGTTATAACCATTTTAACTTTGCACATTTGTCCCGCATCATAACGCTAATTTTTATTTGCCAATTAAGTTTTATAAGGTATATTTAAGAAAAACACATAGCACATTTGGTCCCTAATGTTTTAAACTCTCATACCTATAGACATAATATAGCAGAACTACACCCTAAAGGCATAAACAAATAACACATAAGGCACAGATAATCGTTTAAATTCTTTTTCCCTTTTTAAAGCTCATTTGATCATGACAAAGAAATTTGACATTCTCTCCCCCTCAAACAATGTCCCGTTTTCTATTTAAAGAGCTGTAGACATTGTTTGAGAAGTCAAATGTATTTTTGAAAAGTATTTTCAGATGATGGAATAATTTTATGTGTGACAAAACAACAAACACCAAGTTAAATAAGATTTCTCTTATTTAATCACATAGATGCACTGAAACGTACACTTATGGATATAGGAAGCACGGGTTGTGATGCAAAGTAATCACAAGCCTTTGCATGGTCATAAAGTAGACCATGCCCGAGAATAAATTCCCGTTGAGAGGCCAAGTTTTCTTTTTGAAATACTTGCCTTTAAGATGATGACCGGGTTGCTATCTGAAATAATAGCAAGCCATATGTCATGTTTTCTATTCGAACTTTATTTACAGCTTTGTGCCATTGTTGAATGACATTTCTAAAGCCGTAAATATTATCGATGCTAGAAAGCATGACGTGAAAATATATTTTTGTCTTTTTCTGATTTTAAATTTTGTATTTTGTTTTTATAAAATTTTATAAAAATAAAAAATAAAAAATAAAAATAAATAAAAAAATAAAAATACAAAAATACAAAAATATTTTTGTGTTTTTATGATTTTATATATTTACTTAGGATACAAGAAGATTTCTCTTCTTTTGAAGATAAAGCGCACTGAAACGTACACCTTTCTTTTCTTTGAAGAACGGGGCCTGAAGAGTTGACTACAGACACCATTATCATGAAGCACGGGTGTTGATCTGAGGTAATCAACAGCCATTGTCCTTGTTCATCATACATAAATTCCTGGAACCCTTGGTTTCTGATATATCACTTTTTTCAGCAAACAAACTCCGAGTCTTTCCTTTTCAGGATTGCAAAATGTACCTGCACTTAAGTTAAGAGTACCTGCACTGACATTGAGAG
>BQNB010041447.1:2039-22188 GCA_026074375.1 Tanacetum coccineum
CCAAACATCGATTACCAATTCGTCTTTCGATTTTCAATTCAAGCCTCGTTGGGACATAACGACCCGGAGACACACTATACAACTTCCGATTTCTTTGGCCTCGCGGATTCTGATCCTTGTTGTGTGCTAGCATCTATTGGCATCATAAAGGGGTGAGAAGAGGCGAGTCATACCCCCCCCCCTCTCCGACTCAAAGGTCTCCCCTTCGAGCTCGAATGGGATCCTCTCCCTAATTACACTATAAGATCTTCGAATAGTTTCGAGTGGCGTAAAATCATCTTTGGGATGATTACCAGTATGGGAATCCACCATGCGAAGGCCTACACCCTTCGCGGGAGGTCTTTGACGAAACTAGGGCAAAGGTCTGGCTAAGTCAAAACCCACGTTCTCCCTCTCTGCCAAGGCTTTCCCGCCAAGGTAGAGATCGTGGTACACAGTTCCTACAATCACCCATTAAATCGTGGGACACCCCCACATTTACTGGTTTTTGTGCTAGGCCTCGTCCATCCTATTTTCACACCTATAAATAGATGGCAGGTCTCCAGGTATGACCAATACTTTTCACACACTTACTTTACTTTACTTTACGCTACAAAGCCCATACTTACTCTCACGCCGGAGGTGATTCGCAGGGAAACCCCCTGCGCTTCACCTAACATAATGTTTTCATTTGTGTTGACACAGGTTATCCAAGACTTGGCAATCCAGCAACCATCACAAGAACTCTTCGATCCTTTCAAAGCCTGATCGTGCCTATATTTTCACAATCAGTGGCGCTATCTGTAAGACCCTCAACAATTAGTCCCGTTTTAACCAAGTCAAATAACCTTAAAACCACTCCACCTACTTTTCTAGCATGACAAACGGAAGAGAAATGACGCCACCACTGGGTTTCTCGACATCACCTCAGATACCATATAATACCACCAGTGAAAGATCACCTACGATTACTACTGTGTTTGCCGCCACTACTCTTGAAAACACGCCATTTGCATATCGCGCTTCTACTTCAACTAATCCTAATCCTATGATTAGTCTTGCCTTTGTGGAAGCAAATTATGAAGTCCTTGAATCTCTTCTAAGAGAACGACGAAGATAGATACATAATGAAGACCTCCAAACTGAACTTGAATACTTCAGTGAGGACTACAATGAAGAGCGAGAGATAGAACCAAGACCTGAGCCCAACTACGAAGCTACTCCCACCCTTCGACCAAGGTCTCCTGTGGTCCGTAGGAAACAAGAAAGAGTTGTGGGATTTAAGGAAGCACCGAACAGGGAAGGAAGCAGGAGAGGAAGGAACGCCGAAGGTATTAGGCCCTTAGAGATTGAAGCTAAAAACAGGGGAGTGAACCTCCCCCCGCTCTTGGCGGCTCACTTGGGAAGGAATGAAAATGGTCAACCTCTCCGATCCTCTTTGACTTCCGTACAAGGAGGCCATCATCCTTCGACTAACATGGGGGAAATCTCCCTCCTAATGGTACGCTTCTCTCACACCATGCCCAACCTTTCATACCTAGTAGTTTGCATACACCTACCAGGCTTGTGCCTATTCATGTTAACCCCTACTCTTAATCATCTGGGGGTCTTGTCAATGGGAAAACTCCGAGTTTCCCTTTCCAGGCCCAGATTGGTAATCCCCCTATTGGGGAAACTCAACCTATCATCCATAAAGGGGGTATATGCCACATACCTTCGCCAACAATGGCGTACCTTCATATAATAGGTCTATGTATCCTGCAGTTACCCCTTAGAGTAACTACCCCTTTTATACGCAACCCATGTATGCTCTACCAAATATGCCTATGTACCCAAACCCTACAGGTTCCTTTATAGATTCCATAGGTTCTGTAACCCCCTTTGTTTACTGGATCGAAGAATATCCTCTTTCGGATGGGCTAAAAATTCCCTCCTATATTGGTTCTTACGATGGAAAAGGGGACCCAGATAATTTCTTGCACCTTTTCGAAGGGGCCGTTCGTATGTAAAAATGGTTAATGCCCGTAGCTTTCCACATGTTCACATACACCCTTAAAGATTCTGCCCGCATATGGTGGAACAGTCAGAAAACAGGTAGCATTCTCAACTATGAGGATCTGAAGGCTAAGTTCTGGTCACACTTCGGCCAACAAAAGAAGTTCACAAAGATACACTTAGCGGTTCACAATATCAATCAAAGAGATGGAGAAAGCACCAGGGCCTTCATTAACAGATACATTGACGATACTTTACAGATTTTGGGACTACACGAAGAGCAGCGTATCTCTGGTTTTGTTCATGGTTTAAGGACAAGAAACTTAGTCGAGCATCTATCCACAGATCTTCCGTCCACCTACAAGGGTTTGATGGAAAAAAACCTACACCTGGATCGAAGCAAGAGAAGTGGCGACCAATAGAACTCCTAATAATCGAAGGGAAATTTTTGAAAGATCAAGAAAATTATCTTGGGACAATAACCGAGGACAGAAGGGCAAGGATATGTTCTCTCTATGCTGAGGACCTAACCACGGACTGCTCTCTAACCTGTCCAAAAGCCCAAGAGAGATCCTTGCCATAAAAAAGGCAGCTAGAAGCTTCGAACAGCCTCCTCGTATGTTTGGAAGTAAACGGTCACAGGACATGTCCAAATATTGCCATTTTTATGAAGACCACGAGAATGACACGAACGACTATCGCCAATTAAGAAACCAGATTAAAGAAGCTGTGAAATCAGGACAGCTTTCCCATCTTGTGAAGGGAATTAAGAAAGAAATAGTAAAGGCCTCCGAAAACCAGTGAATAGAAGAGAAAAAAAGACAAAAGCACTATGCCAGCCAAAGCACCTATACTCATGATAAAGCAGGATGAGTCATATACGAAGAATAAATTCGAAGACCTCACCTCCGAAAGTAAGGAAATTACATTCCCCTCAGGAGGTAGTAATTCTTCAACACCGGTAGTAATAAAAGCTAAGGTCTTTGGAAGAGAGGTAAACCGAGTGCACATGGATGGCGAAAGCTCATGAGAAGTAATTTACGAACATTGCTTCATGAAATTAAAGCCATCCATTAGAGCATCCAAGGTAGATTCGAAGGTCCCCTTAGTCGGATTTTCAGTAGAAAAGTCCTGGTCTATTGGAAAAATTACTCTGGAAATCACGATAGGCGACGCCCCTCTTACAAGAAAGGAAACTCTTGAATCGTGATCGTTAAGTCCAATTCGCCATATAATATGATTCTGAGGAGGACAGCAATGCAGAAGATGGAAATTTTGGTTTCCACCATTCACGGGGCCATCAAATTCCACATCACCAGGGGAATTGGTACGGTATTCTCGACACATGAATCCAAAAAAATAAAAGAAGGAATGAAGAAGGTCAGAGAGACACCATTAGTAAGTGAAAAAGGGGTTTTCAGCTGCACTACGACAGAAGAAAAAGTGGTCGTTAATAAAAATATCTAGAACAAACAGTCGCTATCGGAAAGCAACTACCGAAACACTTCAAAGGAAGGCTACGAGACCTCCTGAGGGCCAATGCAGATGTCTTCGCATGGAGCCATGATAACATGACAGAGATCCCTAAAACTATTACGGTTAAGGGAAAGCACTTCAAAACAGAACATAAGTTGAATGAATACAGCCACGTCAAGCCAATCAAGCAAAAAGAAAGGGTTTGGGCCCCGATCGCAGTACAACCGCTTATAAAGAAGTGGAGGAACTAACGAAGGCAGTAATCTTGCCAAAAGATCAAGCATCAAACATGGGTAGCCAACCCAGTCATGGTAAAGAAAAGTGACAGAGGGTGGAGGATGTGTGTTGATTTCACAGATATAAACAAAGCCTGCCCCAAAGACTGTTACCCCTACCTGAAATAGACTGGAAGGTAGAATCCCTCTCAGGGTTTCGACTGAAATGCTTCTTGGACGCCTACAAGGGTTATCACCAAATTTAAATGGTAGAAGGAGATGAAGATAAGACGGCCTTCTTCGCAGGAGAAGGGGTCTTCTGTTACCGAAAGATGCCTTTTGGTTTAAAGAATGCTGGAGCAACATACCAAAGATTAGTAGATGATCAAATAGGGAGAAACCTTGAGGCATACATCAATGACATGGTGATCAAAAGTACGTCTAAAGAAGAAATGTTGGCAGATATAAAGGAGACTTTTGAAAAGTTTCGATCAATCAACATGAAGCTCAACCCGAAGAAATGTTCCTTCAGCGTTGAAGACATGGTGATCACTGTGAACATGGTGATCACTGTGAACAAGTTCCATCACAACATAGGGAACTACCTTGAGGCATACGTCGATGACATGGTGATCACTGTGAACAAGTTTCATCGCAACATAGGGAACTACCTTTGATACCACATCTCTCCTATCCTGTTTAAGCTCCTTAACCCCCTTTTAGAGGGACACTTCAACAGCCTCCAACCTTGCCTTTTCGGTCTCATGAGAAGTAACCTTCGACTCTAAAGACGAAAGGTTTTGTTGATATCCTGCCCACTTCTGGCTCTCCAACATCATCCTATTAAGATTTAACTTATGCTCTTTGACTTCAGCAGAAAGAACAAACATCTTTTCCCGAAGAGCCACCACAGTGGGGTTCTTCTCAAAATCAGTCATATCATAGCAGCCTCACATTTAACCCGTAGCCCCTCACACTCCTTTTCCCTAGCCCTTTCCCTGCTCCTCATAACATCACACTCGCCCCTCAGCTTTTCAATCACCTGCAATAACTCACGAGACCTCTTGTTTATAGCATTATCAACTACAACTTGTCTCGCATAACAACGGTCACGAAGATCCAGTAGCTCCAAATCTATATGGTTATCTAGATGATTCTTCTAAGCTAGTGGAGTAATAACATAGATCTTGAGGTGACAGGCAATAGCATCCTTAAGCTCAAGGACATCAGGGAGACCTAGGAAAAAGTATATAATAATTATATTGATGAACCTATGGTGCAAAGACAATAGAGAAAAAAAAATGAAAGTATACCCTCGTCATCATCAAAAACTATCAAGAAGGGAGCATCATCCTTCGAGGAAGAAGTTTTAGCACGAGTAGCACAAGATGTGGAAGACCCAGAAACAAGCTTCCTCTTAACAGGAGGCCTTGATGAACCTCCTCTAGTTTTACACTTCCTATCTTTTATCCGAGCGGCTACACTCCCAGGATGAACGACAAACAGCTCAGGCTTTAGGCTCCCCCCAGAATCTGCTGTAACCTCTACAGGCTGAATATCAGGCTCTTCGTTGGCTTTCAGAGGCTCTATGTTAACTGAGACAGATGGGGAACCAATGCCAAAGTCTGGAGAAGGCTCCTTAGGCAAAAACGGTAAATCCTCATCATCTTCAGTATAGATAAAGTTCCTAAAAGCCATTTCTGTAGAAAGAAAAAGTAAATCATATATCAGTAAAAAAGGATAATGAAGGAATAAGTAAGGAAGATAAATACCCTTTTCGCCCACTAAGATCGCTGGACGTTGTTGGCCATGTTCCCATGAAGATTTAAGGCTAGCCAAGAAAAGAATAGGACCAGGAAAGACACGGACACTTGTGAGGTATCGACCAAGATGCTGGAAGATGGGATTCTCTTCAATATTTGGGGGAAGTTTATCTTTGAAGGATTTTAAATCAAGTTTGTTTTTACCAGAAAGAAGCTGTAAATACTTGGCAGGGATAATGGAGTCTTAAACATAGAAAACCCACTCGTGCCAACCCTCGATACGGGTAATAACTTTAGGAAGCAGATTTGGAATATGTTTTTTAGACCTTTTAGCCAACGTCAGCCACTTACCAGCTTGACACAAATTAAAAAACCCTCTGAAAAGGTCGGCAGAGGGCTCACAACCATAAGCTTTACACATGACAACAAAAGTAGTAAGCTTGGCACAGCCGAAAGGATTGAGTCTCGATACATGAACCTAAAACTATTCGAGAACTTCACAGAAGAACTCAGTAAGAGGGAGCCTAAGATTTGCAAGAGAGAATGAATGGGTGTACAACCCAACATACCCAGGAGGAGCATCGAAAACGGTCTGATTGGATTTGGGAAAAATAACATGATATTCAGAAGGAACGAGGTAAAGGGCGAGAAAATCATTGAACTCTCCTTGTGAAAGTTCACAAGTTTGGTGGTTATAGAGTCCTTCGCGCTCATAATTAAAAAAGGATGGTGATTATCTTACCTCGGAGATAGATGCACAACATGTCGAAGAAAGAAGAAAGAAAGATGATGACAGGAAAAAGAAAAGAAAGGTTAATGGTAAATTATTTATAAGTATCTCTCAATACCTTCACATCCATCCACGTGTCACGCATCAGGAGTAATCCTGATTTCAAATTAGAAGGAAAATTAGGATAAGACATTCCCGATTACCCAGGAAGACTATTGAGTAATCTTCATTAAAGACTCAACTAACTCCACGACAAGTAGGCTTATCATTTAATGCATGAAGTACATGTGCTTGGATGTTTCATATGGCTTTCGAATAATTTGTTGATTGAGTCAAAAGTAATGCATTCATAGATGCATACATTACATTCGGCTGGGGGGATTGATGACGTACCCCACTCTCCGGCTCGAAGGTCTCCCCTTCGAGCTCGAATGGGATCCTCTTCCTAATTACACTATAAGATCTTTGAATAGTTTTGAGTGGCGTAAAATCATCTTCGGGATGATTACCAGTATGGGAATCCGCCACGCGAAGGCCTACACCCTTCGCGGGAGGTCTTTGATGAAAGTAGGGCAAAGGTCTGGCTAAGTCAAAACCCACGTTCTCCCTCTCTGCCAATGCTTTCCCGCTAAGGTAGAGATCGTGGTACATTGTTCCTGCAATCGCCCCTTAAATCGTGGTACACCCCCATGTTCATTGGTTTTTATGTTAGGCCTCGTCCATCCTATTTTCACACCTATAAATAGATATTCAGGTCTTCAGGTATGACCAACACTTTTCACACACTTACTTTACTTTACTTTATGCTACAAATCCCATACTTACTCTCACACTGGAGGTGATTCGCAGGGACACCCCCTGCGCTTCACCTAACGTAGTGTTTTCATTTATGTTGACACAGTTTATCCAATACTTGGCAATCCAGCAACCATCACAAGAACTGTTTGATCCCTTTGAAGCCTGATCGTGCCTATATTTGCACAATCAGTAGGCTAAGGTGTAACGAAACAAACAGTTGGTGTAATTCCTAAAGGATTGGCTCTTTAGGTTTTTCTAGGGGTATCTTACTCTTAAGATGAGAGTGTATAAAGGGTTTATACGGGGATTTAACTAACCAGTGTAGTTAGTTAATAAACAACATGAATAGGCTTTTGGGGTATAATCCTAAAATTTTACCAATTTAAACAAGTTGCTCTATCTAAATCCATAGTACTCATTATTGTGGTCTCGAATAGATATACCAAGCCAAGTTCTAAAGTCTACAACATCACTGACACACTCATATTTTTGTTAAATTTGGGTAAACATTTTGAAACAAATAAGGTTAAATCCTCACAATATCTAATAAGGGTTATTGTGTGCATGTTATGTAACAAGTAATTTCACAAAAGTATGCTTGAAAAAAAATTAAATTTGAGGATAATTTAAGCATTTTATGTGAAAAATATGACAACTATACATTCTAATTGCATCCCCCCACTTGAATTATACAGCGTCCTCATTGTATAGATAAAACATTAAAAACGGGAAATTAAAATAATTAGAATGAGAAACTCCCCTGATATTTTGCTTGGTAGTTTCTTCAAGTTAAGTTTATGAGCAAGATTATGTGTTGAACAGCCGTATTGAAGTTTCAAGACTCCAACACTTCCAGATTTCTAGATTGTAGATACTTCACCAACATCGTCGATTTCTTTTCAGCGAGGTCCTGTGCAAAATATAGGAAAAACATGCAAAATTCTATCTCGGGTTTCTACGGTTAATTTAAATAAGCTAAATAAACTATACAGGAAACCAATACGCCGTATCCATAAACTGGAATACGCCGTATAGAAACCTGTAAAAAGTATCTAAATACGGGTCAGTCTATTGAATACGCCGTATCATGTGCATGAATACACCGTATTGACAGAACTGACAATAATGTTTAAAGTACAAAAAAATAAAGGACTGATAACGTCCAGACATTCAATACACCATATGGTATGGAGCGGATACGCCGTATTGATGTCTGGGAAGACAGACTCGATAAAAATAAATAACAATCCGGGTTGTCTCCCGAGAAGCACTTTTATTTCAGCTAGTCTTTAAGTTAGACTTTTCTTTAGCTTCCACACTCTTAACACTCTCTCTTCTTAATTATATTCTTGATTTGGATAGCGTGCTTAGTTCCGTAACATACTCATAAACTATGGTGCTGAACTTACTGTCAGTCTTTGTTCTATCATGCATAAACAAGTCAAAACGTCACATCATAATATATAGAGAAAAATATGGGAACCTGTTTAAAGTTAGATACATCATGATGTGAATAATAATATACAAAAGATAGAAACAAAAAGATAAAGGATAGAGGGATCATGGGTCTGGCTGCTAGGGAGCTGCGAAAGTGCTGGCCTCGCCAGTCCTCTCTCTACTGCGTCTCTCGAAGACAGCTGGGGAGCTCCCTTGAAAAGTCCCATTAAATACCTAATAAGTCTGCCCGCTAGCCTCCATTAACTGCGTCATACAGCTAATCATCCATGTGGAGAATCTACCCTTGTCGGTCAGTGACCTCTCCATAAGTCCACGTAAACTCTTGACATCCTGACGTAGCCCCTGCATCTCCTCCTTAAGTCTCCTTAATCTCTAGGGCATGGTCCTCCCCACATCTGGGAGTGGTGGTAGCGGCCGAGGTGCCTGCACATGTGCTGGACCAGCTTGAGCACCCTCATCGACTCCAGGAGCATCCTCAGCGGCTCTAGGGGCACCAGCCGCAGTATCAGGCTGCCTCTCATCATTGACCAGACCAAAGTGATGAGCAAGACGCCTAATAAAATATCCTCCAGATAACCTGGCACTGCTCTTCCTCCCTTCAGCTTGCCTGAACTAGTATCGTGCTAATAGATACGGGACGTTAGCTGCCCCTCGGTCCATGCTACGAAGATAGAATAGGTCAGTAACAGTTACATTTTTAGGTCCCTGCCCCTCCCAGAAATGTTGTATGAGATCAACCTATGGCACAGCCTCCGAACCGGATCTCTGATGTAAGTATAAGAGGGAGAACCTCTCAAAAAGTCCCTGTCACAAGAGATCTCAACCCAGTAATCACTAAGATCCCCCTTATTGGGGATCACTCTCTCACTCCCTAACCAGTATGCCCTAAATCCGTCCTTTCCATCTCCTTACCAGTATGCAAACCTAGAGCTAGAATAAACTGTCTCCAACTCATACTACGTCTAGATCCTCCCAACTGAAAGCATAAAGTATCAGCCACATCTAACCCCATCTCACTACTGATCCTGCAAGTGCTGAACTAAAGGTGCTCGGATCTAAAGGTGCTCGGATCTCAAACAATCTCCTCCATGCATGACTCACAAATACCTCCTGACCATCATCCCTAGTATATACCATCCTCGGTCTCTCAGCCAAATCCTGCCTCATATCCGAAGTCAATCCCTCAAAATCTAATATATGCACTCGGTTAACTTGCCTCCCGAATATCATCTCAAGCCTCTGCTCAAAATCATGCACTATCTCATCGGTGTATCCCTCCACCTGATAACGAAGCCATAAGTGTCTTTGATCACGAGGTGGTAGAGTTTCCATATCTGTAAAATCAACAAGATCAGTACACAGATTATAAAATTTAATCATTCTGTTCTGAGGGTGGATACGGTGTATTCATAAATGGATACGCCGTATGAAAATCTGTAGTCAATACGCCGTATCGTTGTTGGTCAATACGGCATATGGCATTTAAATGCAAGATCTCTATCAGATTAATACGTCGTATTCATTTTGTTGAATACGTCATATTGATGTTTAAAATTTGGGAGAAATTGAGTCAATACGCCGTATCCATGTTTAGTGGATACGCCGTATTGCTCTGCAGTTAAAAACGAAAAGGGGTTTCCCCAATTCTACCCATTTTAACCCATTACATCAAAACAATAATACTAGTTATATCTTCTAAGAGGGTAAAGGGAACCTAATCAAAGGGTTTTACGGCATAACACCTAATTCTCAAAAATCAAACCCTAACCCTAATCGAATTTGAAAAACAAAATAAAAGTAGGGTTCCTTACCTTGTGGTGATGAATCAAGAGAGATAAAAAAACACAGATGCAAGGGATTGGATTCTCCAAGAGTTTTTCGCGGTTAAAATTTTGTGTGAGAGTGAAAAGTGTGTTTGTAAAAAGCTCATCCGGCGTATCAGTTGGGCTTTTATACCCAAACTCGATATGCCGTATTGATGTTTGAGAAATTTGCCGTATTGGGCGAATTTTGTTGACTTGATCAACACAAGTTAAAAACAGTGGATACACCGTATAGGTGTTAACCTAATACGCCGTTTCCGTTCTTGGAGACCAATTTTCCCTAGATTAAACAAATTAAAGAAAACGTATCTTGGCTTCCACAACATTCTTGTGTGAACGCCATCCTTATAATACTGTTTAGGGTCGAACAGAATGCCAAATGGCACATATAAGTTCTTAATAATATTGAATACCAAGCCACGATATTTACATTTAATTTCATGACAAAATTTTCATAATGAACACTTTATTGATTCTATCGTGACTTGCCTCCAAAAGTTTACTTGACCCTTGTGTATTTTCATTACCCCCCAAAGATTGTGTCATATCGATTCCATTATCATCATTGTCTTTATCCGATTTTTGATTATCGGGATAAATTATGTTGAAAGGGAATAAATCATTAAAGTACAAAACGTTTTGTTCCACTTCATCATATTCGGACAATGATGTTTCATCTTTTAAATCAAATTCATCGATATGTTAAGGGTATAAAGTGGGTTCAGTTGAGAAATCCGATTTAGACGTTAGAGCATCATTATAAACAGTGGCTGGAAATTCATTCTTATAATCTTTAAAGAAGTCTAAATCATCAATACAACTGACCGAAGGCTCGGGTGATAGAAACAAGGGAATATTGACTTTTTCATTATCGTTTTTCGAATCCGTTTTCAAATCATTGGCAGAAATTATTTTATAAGAAAATGAGTTTTTGTCAAAAACTATCGTGTAATGTTCATCGTCGAATTCGTCAAATGATATTCCAAATTCAATTCCATTATCGTTAATAGAACTTACTGTGGGTTCACAAGAGAGTATTTCATTCGACGTCAAATTATCATTGATGACTATAGCTGGGAATTCAGTTTCAACGGATCTGAGGTCGTGAACGTCTTCATCATACCATATCTTACCGTACTTAGCAGTTTCCCAGTTAAACACTTTCCCACGTTTTTGAGATTTTTCTTCCTCGAGCCTGATGTATTCTTCCATAGTAATGTTTGGGTCGTCTATCCTGTAATAAACTTACTAGGGCAGAAAACCGTCAAATAACTTATACGTCGTATTCAGTAAACTGAATACGACGTATTACATAAACACAATTAGCAAACAGACAGAAATATAAACTTATTCTAAACTACACTAATCCTAAGGGTTAGATCTAATCGAATGTTAAAAACCAAAAAATCAAATAAAAATCAAGATTAATTTTTGCTCCCCGACAGCGGCGCCAAAAACTTGATTGTGCCGTCGTGTTGGTGTAATTTATGCTTTCAAGTTTTAAATTTATATTTTTCTGACTTTACCTAAAATAACACTTTCACAGGCAGTGTACCCAATCGATGGGAGTTTCGTGGTAAGTAGGGTGTCGATCACTAAGAGCGAGAAACACTTTCAATTTATTAATACTTTGGTTTTTCTAATCTAAGTTAGTCTAATCTATGCTAAACCTATGTTAATCCTAAATCTAATGGATAAGGGGGGTTTTCAGCCTGAGAGACTGGCACGGGTTTAGTGGTGACTAAAACCAATTCAAGACACTAAAACACACGCAAGCAAATTAACAGAAGATAAAAGAGCGGTCTAGCCAAATATAAGAAAACTGTATTAACCATTATTAATCCAATCAGAACGTTGGTTTGTTTATTTAGTGCAATGATTACTTATCTCGAGGCGGCATATCATTCTTAAGACTTAGGCGTTACTTCTTCCTAAGACCTAGACACGTAGAATTCTGTCACAATTAAACGCATCCGCATAAAGCATCCTTATTTGCTGATTATAATCTATCTTAGGGATTAAAGCAATGGTGATCTTGTTAAACCCTAGCTCATAGAGACTTTACCCACTTACTGCTTAATGGCAATTCATACACTAGTAGTCCACTAACCAAGTCTTTACCAATTAATCAAGAACGTACTCGTTGATCCCTGGGTCACCTGCCGGTCCAACTAAGCTCACAATCTAAGGGCAAAGATAGGTCGTTATTTGTGATCCTATTGGTCTAGATGTATAAATTACTATATAGAGAGCTATCTCGGCATCTAGATTACTTGGTCCGTATCACTAGATCCAGTTGAATGATAGGTCGCATACAAAAGCACGTAAACAAGTATATTGATAAACATAAACAAGCAATCAACGATAAATTAAAAAATCAAGATAAACAAACCAAACATTCAGATCTTCATAATAATGGCTAATACCCAAAGGTATTAGCCTTCAAACGTCATAATTAATACGAGAGTAATGATTTAGCCAAGGTAAACTAACCGAGTTAACGAATGATACCAAAAACTGAACGATTACAAAAGAGCAAGAAATTACATGTTGTCTCCTACGGAATTAATTACGTTGCTCGACCTCTTCTGCTCTTTTCCTCCTCTGAAAATCAACTTTTATGGTTTAGGTATCGAGAATATGATTTAGCACACATAAAACTCATTTTTAAGTTTTCTATTTATAAGGTCTGGAAAAAGTTCGATACGGCATATCGAAAGTATTCAATACGGCGTATTAGGGATTTCTTAGAGTAGGAACCAAGTTTGATATATTCTAGAATATTTTATTTCCATATGGCTTGAATACGGCGTATTGGTCTTCCTGGATACGGCGTATTGGATCTTGTTTCCTTCGTGGTCTTTAGTGAAGTGTAGGCACAGATACATCGTATCTTCTTTGATGGATACGACGTATTGGTTGTCAGAACAGTAATCTTCAAATATCTTTGTTTAAGCTCCAGAATGCGTGCCTTTTAGTAAACTTTCACCAAGTACTCCATAATTACTGCAATTCTCAAATACAAACGATTAAGTAACAATTCTTTTCAAAAATTATACAAAATAGGTTATTTACATAGGATAAATGACGTTATAAAAGTGACGTTATTTGATGTTATCAGGCATGTGGTTAACAGTAATAGTATTCATGTGGACCCTAATAAGATAGAAGTAGTAAAGAATTAGAAAGTACCTAAGACGCCATCTGAGATACGAGCATTTCTAGAATTGGCAGGTTACTATTGGCATTTTATCGCGAACTTCTCTAATATTTCTAAACCTCTTACTTCACTAACACAGAAGAATCAGAAGTACGAGTAGGGCACGAAACAAGAAGAGGCTTTTCAGACATTGAAGGACAATTTGTGTAATGCACCAATATTGTCATTGCCTGATGGACCAGACGACTTTGTAGTTTATTGTGATGCGTCAAATCAAGGATTTAGATGTATGTTGATGCAGAGAGGCAAGGTGATTGCGTATGCATCAAGCCAACTGAAGATTCACAAAAAGAATTACACCACTCATGATTTGGAGTTGGTTGCAGTGGTCTTTGCTCTTAAGACCTGGAGACACTATTTGTATGGAACAAGATGTGTTATCTACACGAATCATAAGGGTCTTCAGCATATATTTGACCAGAAGGAGTTAAATATCTGTTCGGGGTGATGGATTGAGTTGTTTAGTGACTGCGATTGTGAGATTCGTTATCACCCATGCAAGGCAAATGTAGTAGCCGATGCCTTAAGTAGGAAGGAATAGGTGACACCAAGATGAGTGCAGGCAATGTCTATGACTATCAAGTCTGGTGTTAAGGATAAGATATTGGGTCCTCAAAGTAAGGCGTCCAATGTAGAGAATGTAGAATATCAAACATACAACAATCTATCAAATGACGTGAAGAAATCTAGAGTGAGAGAGAGTGGTTAGACACTTTAGAGAGAGAAAGGAAAATGTATTATGAAATGAACCAACAACCCTTTTCCATGGCATAGAAATGGTATATATGTCTTTACATGACCGGCTATGGGCTTGTGTCCCATGGGCTTGGCCCAATTAGCTTAGCTAAGTGCTAAATATTAACTACGAGCTACTTAACGACATTTTGGAAGTGACCAAGACTTTTTCATATTTCTAACAATCTCCCCCTAAGGGAGGTCACTCCAATTAACAAAAAACTTAATCTAAGCCATCTTGCTCATATTCTTCAGTCTTTATCTTTATGTTGTAAAATGTGTAGTGATATATGACTTTTAGCTTAAGCGTGTTCCTTTAGCTTTACTTGTATGTGATCTTGAGCTTCTTGAGATCATCAGCCAAACTCTCTTTTCATCATCTTGTAATTATTGCACTCTTGTGATCTTGTAACCTTTAGACCGACATGCTCATACCTTTCTTTGTCTTAAAAGCTTGTATAATCATCTTTTTTGAAATTCTTTAACTTTAATACTTCGTCACCTTGAGGAAGACGTGCGGTATCAGAGTAGCGGAAATCTTATGAAGCATGTACTTGAGCTTTTATGATGTCTTTACATATGTCGGTTGGGTATGAGCACGTGGCTAGGAATTTTGACTCAGCTGGATTCAGGTACCTCCATGTCCATCTTTATATGAATATGTAGTAAAAAAGCTAGCAATAAAGTTGGTGGACGAATATGGCTTTGTCATTCGCCCGTGTTTGGTTAGGTTAACCTTCGGTTCTGTGAGGACCGACCTGTGATCAGGTAGATTCAAATTAAGAAGAATCTCCTTGACAGGATTTCCAGCTTGCAGTATTGAATCTTTCTAACACATGTGTGTTAGATTCATCGTACTCAGCTTGTTCTCATTACTGAAATGTCTCAAAGCAGATAACACAATATAAGTGAACCAATAAGTTATCGTCTCACCGATTTAATTAAAAATTGATTTAAAAATCAATCGATGTGTTACTTGCTAAAGTGGTTTTGCAACACATCGAGAGTTTTAAGCATTTCAAAATTCATCAATCGTTAATTCATAGTCTAGATCGAATCAATATCTAGTGTCACAAGTTTGATCCATATAGGATCTCACAAGTCACCTACCGCAAAGCTTGTTTGATGTTGGCGCTGGAAGGATTTCCATCGTTATTGTGAATACTTAAGTATCACTCTGATGTTCTAGCAATATCACAAGAATAATGTGTAGGGCTCTAACGATATTTCTTGTTGTCACAGTGTATGAATCAATAAGTATATTTTGGATTAGTGTCCTAATGAGATTTATAAATGATCTCTTTTATGGCTCTAGACTTAATAATGTACTTTGGTTTTAGTAATCGAAAGATGGAGCAGACTGCCACCTTTTCAATACCAACTAACTCGGACTGAGAAAGTTGATAGAAATGTGATTAATCTCTATGAGAAATGAAACAAGAGTCTTTTGAGAGACCTTGAGTGGCTAGGGAGGGTTGTGCATTGCATTACTAGGTCTATGATGACTATCTTTAATACCAGAAAACAACTTAGTGTTTCTGATAGCATATGTATTGACCTAATTTCTGCCTAAGTGTATAGAGGGCTTCTTTCTTTACACCATTTATCCTTACAATTATTTTTCATTCTTCAACCCTTTCAATGCTTACCAAGACTTCATCACTAACACCTTGTTGGGTTTATTCCAGTGTTAGCTTTGTCTTAGTCTACATTATCCCTTTTTCTCAATTTATTCTTTTTGTATCATACCTAAGGACTTCTATTCTATCTAATGGAATGTCCCTGGGTAGATCCCTCTAGTTCTGGCTGGATCATAGGAACAGATACCTAACCTTAACCACCTTATAACTTCATAAAATTAATTACATGGTCGGTCTTTGGGTATTGTTCTCATTGCCTTAAAACCATTCGAAAAACTTAACCAAGGTACTAATGATATAAATCAAAACTTATTATACCTTGATGTTTTCCTTTCTAAAATTGTTCCCCATGCATATGTGCATCGATAAACAAAATTGTTTTGAAAATACGAGGAAGAAGCTGCACTAGAGTCATTAGGATCACAGTTATAAATCTTATATTTTAATGGCATTTTCTCCCCTTATCAAAAATGTCAAATCTCTCTATATTTTAGATATCAATTGATTCAAATATGTTAACAAAATTGTTTGGGGAGAACAATGTTTTAAGATTATTTCTCAGCCTTTTTTAAGAACATGTTAAACCCCCCTAAATTTAAAGGAGTATATATTATATATATATATATATATATATATATATATATATATATATATATATATATAGTGTTGAGTACAAGAATTTGAAAGATTTTAAATTTACTAAAAAATTCTTGAAAATTTGTACTCAAACACTTTATATTTGCCTACTTTACAAGTCTACACTACTTATTTTACATATTCACAAGATATATAATGAGTTTGGTCCTTTTATGAAAGAAGACAAATTATGACAAGGTCATACAGTCCTATGCATCAGCCTGTAGTCCATCTCTAGTTCTCGTGCACCCACCAATCTTTCCAAATTCCTTATGATCCATCTTTCTCGCATCTGCTTGTCAATGAGTTCGACCATAAGCTTTGACCTCCTCTTGTCTATAGCTGACCATTTTCTCCTATACATCTCTTTGTTGTATCCTAAGCGGAAATTGAGTACTCTGTGATGAAGTTCATCACGAACTAACTTGAGAGTCATGTCCGAGAACTTATAGAGCTCATCAGCCCGCATGACTCTCTTTTGTTTGTTAAAGTCTTCATAGACAGCTCCAGGTGGATCAAACGATGGTGTGTACAGTTCTTTGGTAGAGATTCTGGGTTAATCCTGTTAAGGTTTCGTGAGGTTGAGCTTTTTTTGGTAACTTTCTACACCAAGCTGGACATCCTCGACTCTTCTTTTGATGATGAGACTTCTAGTGAACATATGCAATGCCACCGCCAAGTAAACAATTTCACTGCCTTCGAGGTTGAATAACTTATGCTGAGCAACAAGAAGAAGCATGTACTCTATGTCGTTCAGGTGTAGATTCACAAAGTCCCCTTCTTTGAACGTGTATTTTGTTCGATCGGCTCTTCTCACCACTATCTCTTCCAAGTGACCATAACCATGTAGTTTGTTGATCTTCACACTAACCACACTTATAATCTTCTGAGTTAAGGAGACATTATGCTTAGAGAATTTATTGATCTAAGATCTATACCACAAGTGACGCTTGGGACCCTAATGTTTGATTCCACACTCAGCATCTTTGTTATAACCAACTTTAGTAGCACTCCATAGATTATGGATCATGTCTTCAATACCCACTAACTCGTATCTTGCAGCCTTTATCTTTGTGATAGATGTAGTATACTTCTTTTCTGGATCTGATGATTTCAGATATTCAAGGTCGTTATTGAAGAAGTATTCTGAAGGTACAGTTAGACCACCTGGACGATCTTTCAAGGGAAGAGGTTTGCTCAAGTCATAGGGACAACGATCTCCTTCTGGATTGTTCCAAGCTAGTTAGTCAGACAAAGCTTTATAGCATTCCTCCATGTTGTACTCAAGCTCAACGCTACTCTGGCATGTGCCTTTCAGAAGATTGTATACGGGTCTAACTAAGTATGCTTTTGCGAGCTTGTCTATCTTCAAACGATTCATCGCATACTTGGAGAAATCAATCAGAGTGGTCATTAGTTTATCGAATGTGAGCAGATACTTTGCAGCAGACACCATATTGTTGAACCAAGGCTATTTAGGTTGATCATCTACAACTTGACGCTTGTTCCATTCTGGATCAGGAGTAGGAGGCCTTGGAGGTTGTTAGAACCAATCTTTCTTTAGAGCTTTGTCCTTAGTTTGAGTTGTGTCATCAGGTGGTTGATCAATATCATTAACCACATCATCAATGGTTTGTTCAATTTCATCTGAGGCCATCTTAAAAACTGGTTCTTCAACTGGTTCTTTTGCAGTCATAGATTTGCCAGATTTAGAAGTTTTAGCAGGAGATTTACCTTTAGATAACTCTTTGGTGGTAGATGATTTCTTTGATGGCTCAGACTCTTTGGTTCTACTTCTTTAGAACTTCTTACCCTGGTTTGGTCCAGCTAAAGGGTCTTCATCATCACGATCTCTTTTTCGTAGAATTTTCTCTGGATCCACTTGACCACGTGCAATATCATCATCGAGACTTATTGAATTCAACAAAGCATCAAATAAGGCTTGGTGCTTATCA
The DNA here is from genome assembly GCA_026074375.1 of Tanacetum coccineum. Lineage (NCBI taxonomy): Eukaryota > Viridiplantae > Streptophyta > Magnoliopsida > Asterales > Asteraceae > Tanacetum > Tanacetum coccineum. Next base: position 20,463 of record BQNB010041447.1, read on the forward strand.
TGTGTCAGATAGGAGCGGCTTTTGTCCATCTTTTTAAAGAGAATAGTCTTTAGTTCATATTTAGATAATGACTCTGCTGCTTTGAAACAAGATTGAGCTTGAGAAGATTGAGCTAACAGGAGTGAAGTCTTCTCAAGTGCTTTCTTTACAGTGCTTTGAATCACCGGAGTAGCGAAGTCAGATATTGCCTTAGGTAGAAACTTTGGCAATAGATTCTTGACCTCATTAATAACATTTACTTGCACATACTCCTCAATGATCTCCCTGTAGTTAACTTGCTGAGAATACTATTGTTTAAGCTCTTTCGTATGTTTTTGAAGCACCTTTTGAAGTGCATCTCCCATACTGGATCTAAGATATGCATTTACAGCTGATGGTATTTCAGATCTTAGTGAAGCACGAAGTGTTATAGTATGGTCAACTTCTTTTAGCTCTTGACATCTTTCTCTAATACAGATACTCTTTGAGTGATAGCAGGGAGTGGATCTGGAATTTTTATAACTGGTGGTGATTGGTGGTGTAGGGATTGGCGTTTTTGTTTGTTGTAGTACATGTGATATGGTAGAGACAGAGGAGGAAGATAGAAGAGTTGTTGCAGGAGCTACTGAAGGAATTTCATGTATAGGTGGGAGGATTGAGGGCTCAAAAATCACATAAACAGGTACAGTAAGTATAGAAGGAGATTGGATATGTGGTATCTCTTGTTGGATTTGAACATCCAATAATGAATTAATCTTTGTATCTGCAGATTCCTTAAGAGCACCAATTAAGGAAGTATTAGAATTAGGATTTAGACTGACAACCCCCCTTTTCCCAGGCTGAAAACCCCCCTTTTCCCATTAGAATTAGGATTTAGACTGACATAGGTTTAACATAGGTTTAGATTAGAATAGAATTAACATAGATTAGATAACAAAGATATTAATTAAATTAATAGATTTAACCTCGCTCTCAGTGATCGACACCCTACTTACCACAAAACTACTACCGATCGGGTACACTGCCCGTTAAAGTGTTGTTTTTGGTTGAGTCGGCAAAATATAAATTTAAAACTTGAATCAATAAAATTTACACCACACAACGACACATCAAGTTTTTGGCGTTGTTGACGGGGAGTGAAAATTAATCTTGATTTTTATTTTGATATTTTGGCTTTTAACATTAGATAAGATCTAACCCTTAGGATTAGTGTAATTTAGATTAGTGTATCTTCTTGTATATTCTGTATATTTTGTATATTTGTCTTTGATTGTTTGCTTATATATATTTGTGTTTTTAATTGTTTACGTATTTAATTGTTTTTCTTGAATACACTATTCTGGTTGACAGTTGACTACGGCGTATCCACTTCCTCTGGATACGGCGTATCCAGTTCTCTGTCCAATACAGCGTATTTGTAGAATAATCTTATCACGAGTATGGAATGATTACTTAGAGTTTTAGAGAGAGAAAGAGGTGGTTGGATGAACACTTAGAGAGAGAAAGAAAACATGTAATCTTAGCTTAGTGAAAATGTGACAAATGAACAACTAACACCCTCTCCAAGCTATAGAGAGGGTTTATATATCCCAACCAAGACTGGCCATAGACCCTTAATGGGCTTGTCCATAGGCCTTTGGCCCGATTAGCTTATTATCTTAACTTAACAACTTACTACGAGCTATGACTGACTATATTGGTAGTGACCGACACTTTTTCATATTTTTAACAATCTCCCCCTAAGGGA
>BQNB010041447.1:27583-46755 GCA_026074375.1 Tanacetum coccineum
TTTGCTCAGGATTGCATTGCACTTCACAAGAAACACAGCCCAAGAGCTTTGAGCCTCTATAAAAGAAGAGAGACCAAGCAACACCAAACACACCTTTTTTTTTATGTTTTAGTTTAATCTTAATTTTCAGTATTTCTTTTAAGCATTATTGTAATTCAGTTTGTTTCAAAAGTTTTAAGTTGTAATTTCTTGGAAGTTTAATAAAAAGTTAAGAGTTTGTGATATTGCTATTATCGAAATTTTAAGCCTTAATTTTAGTTGTTAAATCTGTTTTATTCTATTCAAAAATGTGTTAAAGCTACTAAAACAACACCTATAAACCTTTTCTCAGCCTTCATTTACCCAAAAATCAGTTAAAAATCCATTTTATACATTTAAGGTGGTGTTTGGTTTAACCTTTAAAATGGGTCAAATGGGGTTTCTAATGGGTCATAACCACTCAGCCAACTTTGGCTGAGTGTGTAGGGTTTATTAAACCTTTTTAATCCCTAGTTTTAGTGTCAAAATAAGTTTTTTGTCCCCCTTTGTATTCTGTCAAATTTTTAATAAGCTAAAGTGAGCTTAAGGGCTTAAGCTGTTGAAACAGCTTAAGCACCACATTTCTTGTGTTCTTAGAGTCATAAAAAGCTAAAAAAAGGCACCCCTTGTTCTGTCATTTACCAAATGACCAAGTAAAGTAGTGTACCTAAATGCCATTTTTTTGAAAAAGCCCCAAACTCAAGCCCCTTTATCAGCATGAATTAATCCATTTTATTAGCTTAAAATTGGAACTTAGGCTCATTTTCAGCCCTTTTTAATCTGTTTGTATTTAGTTTTGGCCAATAAGCTCTTAAGAGCTTATTTTCATAAGCTAAAAAAGCCCCCTAAGGGCCTGTTTGCCTTCCCCTGGTGCTAGCACCAATTTTAAGCCCCACTTTTCTAGCTTATTTTAAATTAAGCCATAGGTTATTATTGCCTTTTAGCATAGCTTATAGGTAGTTCTTTTAGGTTCAGCAGCTTATTTGCCTTAGATAACTCCTTAGCTTAGCTTAAATCTAGCTTAAAGTTCATTTTTTTTCTGTTTTCCTTTTAAAACTGTTAGATTTAGCTTATTTATGATGGCTACTGAACATAAGCGCTACACACTGCTGAGGGCAACTTCGAGCTCTCTAACATTCCCACGCGGAAAACATGTCGATTAGTCTCACTGCGATAATCCCCCTCTAGGAGTAGCTTATTTTATGCTGCAAAGTAGCCCTTTTTCCTTTTTTTTTTATTACTATTAAAGTCAAGTAGCTTATTCTTGTTTTCATCCTTATTTTAGGCTTATTTCTGTTAAGACTTAAGGTTAAAATAGATAGACATAGCTATGATAAGTTAACTAAACCCAACCTCACTTATTTTTGAGTTTTTTTAGCTCAAAAGAAAAAGCCAAAAAGCCTCCTTTTGAGCTTTCACATTCTTCAGCCCAAAAAGCTAATAATTCTGGACTTATATTAGACCCTTTCAGCCATTAGTCCTTTTGTAAAAAATGATAAGCTGAAGACCCCTGAACAACTTTTCTTTTTTAGCTTTTTGATTTTAAGCCCTTTGGACCTACTTTGCATTACGGGGTCCACTTCAGGGACCATTTATGTAACTTTCGATTTCTCTTAGTTAACACAGTTACTTCCATTAGGTTAGATCCTTGTTGCACTGTATAGTCCTGTTAGGGTATGTACACTGTCAGTCCTTGCCTGTTAGGTTAGTTAGTTAATTTAATTAATTTAAATTAATTTTAGGGTTAGTTTTTAATTAGTTTAATTAATATAATTTGCTACAGTAACTTTTAGGGCTTTTTATATTTTTAGATTTCTCAACTTTTTCTTTATTTAATTTGATTATTTTTTAGAAAATTTTTATAGTTATATTTTTCTGACTTTTATATTTAATTAGTTTAATTAGTTTTTAATCTTAGAAAATTCAATAAAAAAATACAAAAATTAACAAAAAAATATTATTACTTTTTTATAAAGACACAGAGAGGGGAAGATAATAATATGGAAATTCAGTAAGTGGGGGGGAGGAGGTATTATTAAAATTTCGGCGCTTAATTAACAATATTGCATCCTGTTGGAGATAATTACGTTGTGGTTGTAATCAAACCATTTACATCGGTGTTAAAGCCAACTCGTGCTGTTACATACTTTTTTTCAATGCTAACGCGTTCTGTCTAACATTCGTTTATCTGCAATGTCTTGTCTGTCTTTTTAATCCCTTTGGCTATTTACGAATGGCAAGACAAAAGGTTCCATAAACCGCTCAACCTCCAACAAAACAAATGAGCAGAATGTACCTCGCTCTCAGTGGTTAACAATCGGATAAGCAACCTACTTTCAATGCATCAAAAATTCAAAAGAAACCCCATCTTTCTCTGAGATCGTGACATCCTGAGTAATACCACTCTTCCAAGCATTCACTGCCTCATGCAAATGTTCCTGCTGATCTACCCTAGCAACATTCTGGAAGAACAATAGTCCATATAATGAAAAACGGGGGTTTATAGTAGTCAAATTGAGATGCACAAGTTCGAATCTAAGTGCTGATCTTCTAAGAAAGGCACTAGCGATTACTCATTGCGTCAAACCCAACTCACCCATTTGAGTACCTCCCGTCTGGTGACACGGTGATTAGATTTTGTTAATGAGGCTGGGATATCACTGAACCAGTAAAGATTGTCTCCTAGAATACTGACGAATTATGTGTAGCAACTTGGAGGCAATTCTATCCTTGCTCAAACCATGCTTGACAGGAAGACTTCTGCATGACAAACCCCGAACACCCAGTTTCTGCAAATGCTGTGGGAGAGATCTGTCACTCAAACTAATGTTTGATCATGCAGAGCCTGATGCTGGGATAATGTACTCCAAGGGATCCAACATTTTCTCTCACACAAAGCACAGCCAGCAAAGCCAGTCTGAAAACCCTAAAAGAAAGTAACATCGCGCCTCATCCCTTAAGGATGGTTTTCCATAACGTGAAAATCTATTACTGTGCAATAGATAAAAACAAAATCAACTGTTCCTATAGTGCAAGTGTTATAGAGATCCAATACGTTCCGTCCTTTGATTCTGCTGTTCTTCACACTGAGGAGATGATTAACTGTACCAGAAATCGCAATTTAGTCCTAAACCAGTCACTTGAAGTGTTTGGAATAGCAATCCCCGATCCCCTGATAACAGAAGCTATCTCAACAATCCTCGAGTATTATCACCAAAGTCAACTGCAAATGGATGGTGAGAATATCAAATATAACCCCGCAAGGAAGTGCAAGCATGCAACCCTGCAACAAAGTCTTCAGAGCTCCAAAAACCCCACATCCACCACACCAGCAAACAAACAAGCCTGCTCATACCCTCTTTCAAAGCAAACCTTCCAAAGCGTAAAGCCTTCCACTCACAGAAAATAGGGGAAGGGAAACCCTGGCCTTTCCAACTTGTTGACGAGAAGTGAAGCTCAACTAGTATCTATTCCTGCAAAGTAGAGAAGCATTATCATCCCTGATCAGCCAAAACTAGCTTGAGAAGTGAACAGTAGACTCGCACTAATGGACACATCAAACTACTAAGAGGTTAAGTTTGGAAACACCGTCCAGAAAAGGAGAAGGAGCAACAGATAAAAGCTACCTGAACGGGCTATCAATGCTTACTTAGCGATCCGCCTTTTCTGCCACAAAGGTCGGGCACCAGTTGGTGGGAGAGTGACGATCAGGGACTCCAATGTCAAAGCAAACTCCCACAACAGCATGAAGTAACAGTAGGCAAGGGAAAGGCCGCTTGTAACTGAAGAACAAGTTAGCTCATTCCCGTGAAGCGTCTTCAAAAGAAGAAAAGACCTACTGTCATTTTATCCTATGCATAGGCGTAGATCAATCCTCCTCCTGATTCTACAACTGGACCTCTTCTCCGACCCCGAGTTCGATACATCAAGAAAGGTGATCCAGACGAACTCTTCATCAACATCCATTCCAGAAAAGAACACAAAGTGATACATGAATCTGGTGCTCCTAAAGGTGACAAATGCAAGGAAATAGTCCCGACGTCTACCGTAACATCAGGTGTAAGCATTCCTGTATCAACCCTGAAAAGCACATGAGGCGCTGGCTGAACCAGACCCTGAGCCCCATAAACGAAACCAAACTGATCAGACTCGGGAACAAATTGACAGGTGTCTCTTGCTGGAACCAAACCTGAGCACCATGGAGATAATTCATGCAACAACAGCCTACCCAAAGGTTCATGAAAACCTGAAAGCTCATAACGAGGACGAACGTAGTCACGTGATAAAAAACAGAAAGTCATTCTGGTTCAAATGCGTCCTTCCCGGAAAAATCTTGATGACTCTTTATTAACTTTGGAGCTCAATCTTCTTCAATGACAACAACTCGACACAGATGACAGCAGAAATCGAAAAGCAGAGAGGCGTCAATTATCCACTATACATGATCCTAGTCATCAGACAGTAACGCACTCCTCCATGATTGCTCCCTTCACAAGATGCTTCAATTCTTCAAGCCATCATTACTGGTCACAAACTATCCTCCACCATCACACGGTAACTACAACTAATCACCCAAAACATCTCTCCCTAATCACAAAACCTATCATCGCCCTTGTTTGACAGCTAGATGGCAAATACAGCACGAGATGTCTGTAGATTGGGGGGTGGGGGGGGGGGGGGGACTTCTGAACGTAAAGAAGACTTTAACAAACGCGACTCACACTGATCACTCTGCTGATATTTTTGGCTTCAATACAATATCTATTAACTATACAACAAATAGTAACGCGTAGAGCCAAAAATACAAACCATTGGAGTAGAGATGAATTTTGGCCCAAATATACAGTTTCCGGCCAGTTACGAGCCCCGGATTTTTCGTTTCTTACCGTTTTGTTCGTTTCGAACTCCGTTTTTGTTCTTTTTTTTTTTATTACATTATTCTTTAAGTTAGAAATTTTTGATTTATTTAAATTTAAAATTAATTTTAGGACTTTATTTTATAATTTTTTAGTTTTAAAGCCATGAGCTATTAATTCCCGATAGTCTATAATTGCATATTATAATTAGTTAATTAGTTTTAATTATTTAGTTAAGTATTAATTTTAGCCTAATTAAGTTTCCCGCGAGAATTTCTTAGGATTGTCATTTGCCATTAATTATGCTCCCGGTAGTTTAGGATTTCATCCGTATAACTATTTTTTGTTCCCGTAGTACATTTAAGATTACCCAAGTTTCCATTGCTGAGGTTCCCCGGTAAATAATTTTATTTTCTTTAATTAATTTTTAGTATTTATCTAGTTAAAAAACAAAATCAATTGTTTCTCAATTCAAATCATCAATCATTCGTATCGATTTACCCTTACCAGCCTCGTTGGGGATTTACGACCCTGGAAAACTCTTATACTAACTTCCGTATCATTGACATCTGCATTAGACCATCCTACTATATAATTGAAATTTATTTATATTTATATTATTTTAAGGTATAGTCTGAGCTGATCACTTTGCCTTAAGATGAGACTCGGTGCTATCTGAAATTACTAGCAAGTCATTGTGGCATGTTTTTGAAAACATTTCGAACTTCTGTCACGGAACTTTCATACACCTCGTATCATTATTGAATTACATTTTCTAAGACCGTAAATGTTAACGATTTCAGAAGAACATGCCATTATTACTCTTTTTATATTTTTTTCTCATTTTTAATGTTTTTTCTTTGGGTTATTTAAAAGCATTTTATATTTTTTGTATTTTGATTGTTATAAAAGAATTTCTTGAAAAGATGAAAAATCTTTTCTTGGTTTTTTTAATGGTTTTATTAATATATATATATTATATGATATTATATATATATATATATATAAAATATATATATATATAAATAATTTAATATATAATACATATTAATCAAGTAATCAGAATAGTACCACCTACAATTCTTCTGCAATCATCACTGCAACTGTTCAGTGTCTCAGGCGTAAAACTTCGCATTCCCAGCTTGTTGATCAGAAATTTAATTCTTTCTCTGCATAGGGGTTTTGTGAAGATGTCCGCTAGCTGATATTCTGTGTTGACAAAGTAAAGCTCTACTACTTCATTCTCCACTAGCTCTTTTGATGAAGTGGAATCTGATGTCAATACTTTGATCGAGAATGTTTAAACATTGTTGCATGCATAAGGCACTACGCGCTTTTTTATCCACAGTACAATAGAAATTGTATTGAATCACAAGACCTAGTCGTAGCTGTGTATCTCATCCAAAGGATATTGAGCACAACAGCCAGACATGGAAATAGTACTCAGCTTCGTACAATACTATCGCCATGCTTTTCTGACCTTTTTGAGATGACCATCTAACAAGTCTGTCCTCCAAAATAGCAGATACTTTCCCATATTGTACTTCGTCTAGTATCTTGAGCAACCTGCGTGATCACAGCGTCTGCATAAGCTGTCAAAGCAATAAAAGAATCCTTTGGATATACGCTTCACGAGTCACACCTCCTAAACGGAGTCGTAGGGCCGAGATCTGAGTTACGAGGGTGTCGTCTATCATCGAGACAAGTCACTTTAGAGACGACTGAATACACACAGAGCGCACGTCTAGTAAATCGAGAGCGTTTCTATATCTTCTATGCAGTTTCAGATAGGTGACTATCCCTTATCATTAGCACGACGGAGGGGGCGACAAACGATGGCATACAACACATAGTCTGATGCATTGACGCAGAATCTCTAGATGCATCAGATCTACGCGAAGTTCTCTATCATAACGACAATTTTGTACGTTCTACATTAAGGACAATTATTTATAGAGTCATGCCTTACTTTACACCGTCTGAATTCTCGCGTCTACTACACATTGATATGGTACGACTCATCACGAGTCTGATTGAGGTGGTGTGGGGTTTTGTGTGAGTTGTGGGAGAGATGATGAATAATGGTTGGTTTTGGTGGGAGTGAGGATTTTACAGTAATAAGTAAGTACTGTTTAATGGAGAGATGGTTTAGGGGGTGTAGGTGGATTGATAAATAATGGGGGGATGTGGGTTGTGGATGTATTTGGTTCTGGTAATATTTCTCTGTGATGGTGTGTGTTGTGTGTTGTAAATGGATGGTGGGTTAGGGGAAAGGAAGAGGGTGACTAGTAATGGCGTGTGGATTAATGGTTGGGGTGTTAGTGGACAGAAGGAGGATGGCACATGAGACTTAAGAAAATTTGATGTGGGTAATTTTAGATTATGGGTTTAATTGGGGGTTAAGGTGATGAGGAGGATTTATATGAAGTAGAGAGGTTTACAAATAGAAATGAAAGATTCTAGGTGATTGATAGTATTGGTTTGAGGGGGGTAGGAGGAGTGATATTGAGTTGAAACATTGATGTTATGGAAGGTTGTTGAGAGTGGTTATGGGATGATGATTGCACTTTGGGGAGATTGGTGCTGGTATAGGTATAACATATTGCAAAAGTCTTGGGGAGGTAATAGTAGGAGGGTGAAGGTGGAATTTTGGTTGGGTAAGACAGTATAAGTTAATTTGTAACACAGGAAATGAAAAATTTGGGGGATGGGAAATAATTTAATTTAGGTGGGTTTTGGATTTAGGAATAGTACAGTGTTTGGAAGTGTTTTATTAGGATTTGTTTATGTTTAACAGTGGGGGATGGATGATTTGGGGGAGGATTATTACTTTGTTTGAGAGATTTAGTGGTAATTGATATAGATTTAAGAGGGTGTGTATGGGTGGTATAATTATATGTGTATTGTAATTAATCTAAAAAATATGATGTTTTAAGAAGGTGTAGGGATATTGTTAGAGGGAGGAGGATGTAATTGGTGTTGAAGTGTGTAGAGGGTATTGTTGGGGGTAGGTGGTGAAATGATTAAATTGGAATATTTGGGTTGGTTATAGAAAGGTTTAATAGGGGAATGGGTTAGTGGAATTATATTGGAAGGAGGATGTTGGTAGGTGAGTTGCGTGGAGGTATGGGTATTATTTGAAGTTTTTTGTGGGAGTTGTGAAATGTGTTTAGATACACAATTATAGGTGATGTTTGGGGTATGGGTTTGGGGTGGGAATGAGGTATGGGGGGGTTGGGGTTAGAGTTATGAGGGGGTATGAATGGAGGAGTGACGATGATATGAGTATAGGGGGGGAGGTTGTTGTTGACAGTTGTGATTATTTATATAGGGATGAGTGATTAGGTTGAATTGATGGAGATGGGTGATGGATTTGGGGTCTTTGTTGTGTGTGTTAGGTGTTTGTGTTGTTATGGAGGTAAGTGAGTGGTAATTTTGGTGTGTGAGAGGTTTTGTGGGATTTTTGAGGAGATGAATTACTGGGGTTGGTGAGGGAAGGAGATTGTGTAGGGTTTGGAGATTAATGATAAATTTATTATTTGATGAGATATAGAGATGAGTTTGAGTGGTTTTTATGTGGGTGACATTTGAGGTTAGTATTAGGCTAGGGGGGTTTGGGTGATGTATTTTATGAAGTTAGAAGTTGGTGATAATTAAGTAGTGGTAGATTGTGTTTTATGTATGAGGGAGAGTATTAGGTATTGTATGGGGAGTGTGGGTTTTTTGTATTTGTTGAGTAGTGTTATGGATAATTGGGTGTGGTTAGGGTATTTGTGATGGTTTTATGGATAATTTGGTTTTATAGGATGAGGTATTATTGTCGTATGTTTATGTTAGGAGTTAGTATTGATTTTTATGATTTAGGATGAATATTGATTCTTTTTAGTATGATATTGTGAGTGAGGTAGAGTGGCTTTACGGGGGTTTTTGTTTTGTGGTAGTGTGAGTGATTATGTTATTAGGTAGTATGAGGGGGATGGGTTAATTGAGTTTTGCTTGAGATAGAGACACGTGTTGTTTGTAGGGTAAGTGTTAAGTGTTGAGAGGGAGAGTGATTTGGTGGTGCGTTTGGATTGAACGACATTAGTTTGAGGGGAAAGGGGTTTTGGATGTCTAGATGGTAGTGATGGTGTATCGGTTTATAAATTTTGGTTATATGTGGGTTTTATTTGGAGTTAATTAATTGGATTTGGGGTTTTTGTGTGATTTGGTGAATAGGGTGGTTAGTGGGGTAGTGTATATTCACTGGTGGATGTGCGGCGATTAATGCATCGACATATCGTTAAACTGTGGTGAACAGGCAAATAATTTATTATGTTTGAAAAATTAGTGATCACATATTAGAACAGTTTGATGACTGGACAGCTTGCCCTGTCTAGTCTGCGCTCGTATGAAACATACACGCAAATTAAACACACGTGAATAACAGGACTATAATGTCTCCGATATTATGGTGTGATTAATATAACGGAGTTGCCTTGTTGGAGCTTCCTGGATTCACAATAGTGTTGGGGTAGTACGTCCCGTGGATTAGTTTCATTAGGTTGAGAGATGACTAAGAACTCATATACCGCCCCAAACGTCTAAACAATTTTCGAATACCGATCACATTGAGGGGACCGATTCTGTAAAATGCCAAAAACAAGCTCGAGGTATCTAAGCGCCATCTTGATATTTACATCATAAGTACCTCTTAATTGAATTTTCAATTCTTTAGAGAAATGTAGAAATGTACCAAAAGACCGGACCATGGATCATTTTACTTAATTGGAACGTTATAAAGTTGCGTAAGAGGTTAGGTACTACATCCCAATGATCCAACCTCAAACCAGACGATCGACCACACACATCTCCCACACTATTAGGGGGAGAAAGACTCCTTAGGTATGATCATGACAAAATAGGAGTAAAAGTGAAATAAGGGAAAAGTGCCGACTGAGATGGAGCTAGTACTGGAATAAACTAACAAGAGTTCTAGTCATGAAGTCTCACGGTACACAACTAAAGGGTTAAAGAATATAATAAGGAATTGTAAAGATAAAGGCAGTAAAGAAAAAGCCCCCACACTATTCACCCTAGGCCAGAAAACCGGTCAATTCATATTCTCGCCAGCATCACACTAAGAATGATTGAGCTGACATTGAAAATCGACCAGCATGGACCCAGTATCAATGCACAAACCCTCCCTAGCCACGCAGAATCGGTCACATAAGATTTATGTATTATATTTCTCACGAGACAAAACACATTATATATTACGTTTCCTCACCACCGAGTATGTTGATATTGAAAACAGGTGGCCCCAGCTTGCTCTAGCCTCCGATACTAAAACCAAAAGCGCACTATTGATCTATGAGCCAAGATATCGAGTCAATTAACCTCGTTAGCAAACACATATCAATTCTCTGTTCTTTCACACAACGATACATTACTGTGGAAACGCCTATCCTAAGATCCTACGCATCTAACCTTGTGATAATTGCCATAACAACCCCGAGCTGCGAAACGATATTTTCACAATGATGACTGAAATCCTGCTAGAGCCAACATCAAACAAGAGCTCTAGGTAGAGTGACTTGATCATTCTCAGAATAATGAATACAATCTGGTCGGTCAACTGGATAGAAACTATGGGTCGTTCTCTTATCTCTGCGTGAATCAACAACTTTTCCGCGTGAGCACTCGAACTCAGACTGGTTAGTCTATCAGTCATGACAAATAATCAAATCTCTGAAGTGGTTTACAAAATTCTTTCATAGTAAACACGTAGACGTCTTTTCAAACCAATTTTCCCTCTTTATTACTAACTGTTCTTTATACAGGATATCTTTAAAGATACGAGCATGGAGATGGACAATTCCTAGGTTCCGAGATGTCAAGTAATACCGCATGCCAAGACACACCTACACTTGTTTATGATTATTTATAAAGACCTCATATAGGTCAAAGCTTCACGACAACGCTGATGTCGAGGTTATTTCTTCCTTCACAAGTTGCCACAAGAAGGCGATCCATCACACAATGGAGGTAAGATGAATGTTGGGGCGAGGATCTCAAAGAACTCAAGCTAACATCCTAAGACAGAACTTTCTAAAGAATCAAGCAGAAGATACTATCACCAAAGTACGAAATGTTACAATGTCTACGCTATAGACTGAAGTGATAATTTGGTATTATCAGGGGTGACCCTTCCCTTATGGGGGGGGGAGATTGTAGATAGTGAAAAGACACTTCGTCACACCCCCGTGTATTTTACTGTTTAATATAGCTCGTTGTTTATATAGTTAAAGTCACAATTTTCGGTTGTTAAGTCGGGTACAAATTTCCCGTATATGTACATTACTATAGTATACGGCCTCCTTCCAACTTTGGAAGAGGCAAGCTAGTCATAAATTCATTTTACAAAAGAAAACACTTTCGCTCTCTCTGTGAATATTCTCTCTCATGTTTCCTCTCGTAAACTACCCGATCCAAAGAATCGACCCCTAGTGTTATGCAATATAAAAGAACCACACATGTTAAATAGGTATTATTATTACCTATAATGCTAGATGATGACAACATATCATAATTCATTACAAGGCTAAACATTTGTATGGCTTGGCATGATACATATAATACGATACATATCAAAGAGAATTAGTCTACGAAATCATATCGTATCGGCCTAGCTGTAATAATTTGTGTTATTACTCGTAATCATATATATTCCTGTAATAAATCAACAGTAAGTTCAACTAAAAATCCCTATTTACATGGTATCAAAGCCCTCGATCCTCTCCTAAAAACACCCATACAAAACCCTCTATTGTGTATTTTCCCACTTTACGTCTAATTTATGTCTATTTAGCATCTTATCATCATGCAACATAACTAATCAACAATATAATATCAGACCATCTTGTATCCATATCCTATATATCAGTGATTGTCCTGTCCTCATAAACATACGATCATAGCAAAGCATCAACCATATACATAGCCAAGAACTATATTTATAAATCATCCTACCATACATACTAATTCAATCACGTGAATACAAAACAATTAGCAGAGCCTGCCAACCATTACTCATCAAAGTCTATAAGCCCTCTCCGTTGTACCGTCCATCACGAGCCTTGTACAAGTTAAACTCGACATCGAAAAGGCAAACTACTCATCGTGGTGCTTTTTTTAAGAATCATCAGAACAGGGACCTAAGTACGGGGAATCCGATCAAATCCAACGAATCATAGCAAGTACCAGTCCTCGCAAACGTCGAATGTGGTTTAAAAGGTTTATTTTCATAGGGAATATTGGGATTCCTTTTCAGAGATTTAATGATTATCCTTAGTCTTAACGCAACTTGTCAAAGCAAACCCTAAAACTGCCTTGATTGCATGACTCATTTAGTCCAATTCATTCTAATATCGAGGGGAACATGTAACTTTTGATCTCTGATGTAATTACCACTACATTATATGCCACGTTGGCTTCTTTCTTGCCAGTATACTACGCTGAGCAGACCAAACGAAGCACTATGGTTTCTCTTAGTAATTTCCTACTGCGTCATAGTGTCATTAGCAAGGTTACCACGTACCGTACATACGGGGTGTGTAAAGATGGGGGTGGGGACTTTCGCCAGGTTTTCTTGTGAGTGACATTGGGGTCACATTGCGGGTGTTTACTTGGGATGTTTGTCAAGTGGATGCTTTGGGGAATTTTGTGTATGAATAGATTACTTTACCAACCAATCTTTGGTTCCATCAGACACGATGATGGCCATGTATTCCTCGTATATGCAGATCATGCTTGAATGATCTGCTTCTGTCCATAAGGTGTCCTAGCACATCATAGCGCAACGTTACCAACATTCGTTGACCTTTGAACGATGTGGTTCAAGGGTAAATAACATGTGTCTTATTCGTTGAACAAACAAAAGATCACACCCTCGTATCGTCGACATACACCACCTATACTCGCTCCAACAAGGTCTTGTTGGCCGAGAGTAGTAGTACGGACCTCACACCAAATCCCCAGACTTGAGTTCTAGAACAAGGGCGTAATCAACTCAAATGCTTAACTCTAATTGGGGTGTGGCTCTATCTCGTTACATCAGAACCAGGACACTACAATTAGTAATAGGTTTAGTGTATGTAGACTCAGGGTAAGAGAACATTACCTGTAACTCACCTTTAACTCCTCCTCCTTGGTATCGAATAATCTCTATATCAACATAATACACTAAGATAGAGTGGTCCTGTACTCACCACGTATATAACTGTTCAAACAGCGGAACAGTCCGAACTATGCAGCGTGTAGAGGCCTACAAACGCGTACAGCCTAAATATGGTTGAGCGACAATAAACTCAAGCCTGTAGAATGTTACTAAGCCCAAAGACGCGCCACTGTTAGCAAGCTTCTAGACCACAGGATCTCACCCACTCCAGTCGGGTTTGGCCTCATATCCTAAAGCAGCAGGCACATTACCACGCCATAACCCACACCCATCCACCCCGAACACCAATGCGTCTCTAATCCGTGTTTCATGATCTAATGTTTACAGATAGCATTCGCCTATGACTTTGAATAGATTAGTACTCTTCAAGATTTTGGAGACAGAGCGCCGAGGGAATACTGGACACAAATCGGCATCGCATTTAAATATAAATGCCAAAACATAACGGTCGCTACTATGGTATATGAAAAGAATGAGGCGCGTCCTCTGTCTGGGGTGTGACGTCTAAATCCATTACCAGTCACCAACACTCCCGCCATAGATTATAGCCGTACCCTCATTGACATGCGTCCTCACGTTCACTTAATCACTCTATGTGTATTTTAATCTTACCCCGCGATTAGTAAAAAAATTTATTACATGTACGTTAGTTTTAACGCTGTTAATCTAAAAAATGTTTTCTATTAAATTGGACGAGTTTGGTTGGTTTCCGGAATAGGGTTTATGTTGCGTCTCCCGAGAAATGGCCCCCTCCCGATGTAACAAGCATGAGGCGCAGATCTGGAGTCTGGTCAACCCCTTCCTAAGCCTCATACCACTACCTGGGTCTTCGCTATTCTATCCACTACGTGGCAGCAACGACTTGAAAAGCAAGGATAATGGGAAGGGATACGGTCTTTACTTTTTAATGATAGTATTTTGTGTAATAAAGTGAAGTCTTCCCAACTTTGTCATGCTTGCCAACTTGGCAAACATGTTAGGCTTTCATTTTCTGTTTTAGAAATTATCGTGAATTTTGTTTTTGATATTGTGCATTCGGAGTATGACATCCTCAACTTGATATTCCGAGTCAAGGTGGTATTTAAATATATTTAAGTTATGTTTTAGATCATATTTTTCCTCATTATTATTGGTATTACCCATTTGCGTAACAAGTCTGATACTTTTTCTAAATTTGTCAAATTTTGTTCTCTTATTAAAACACATTTTAATGCAGAAATTAAAGTATTTCAGTGTGACCATAGTGGTGAGTTTGGCAACACCATCTTTCATCAATTATTTACCAAACACGATATTCATACTCGTTTCTCAAGTCCCAGTACATCTAAAAACAGAAAATCTAAACGTATGATTCAAACAATTAACAACCTTATCCGTACCTTACTTTTCCAAGCCCATATTCTACCTCACTTCCGGGTCGAAGCCCTTCACATGACCACTTACCTCTTGAATATTTTACCTTCGACTGTAATTAATAACGACACACCTCATTTTCGCCTTTATAACACAAAACCTAACCACGCGTCTCTACGTGTTTTTGGTTGTTTATGTTAATGCTCACAATGACACCAATCATAAACTTGGCTCACGATCCACTCTTTGCATTTTCCTTGGCTAACCATCAAACCACCCATGGCTTCGTTGCCTCTCAACCTTTCCACAACAATTATAGTTACGTCATTTCCGTCAGGTCCTTGATACACGATTGGCTATCCGGAGCTCCCGGGATATCGAATGATGCACACCGAACCTCGACACCAATCCAAACATTATTGCCTGACATATTCTTCAACAACCACCACTAACCAATCATTCCAACCTACACATCCGCCACCACAAATCACTTAGCCCATCCACCTTCCTCTCTCAAACACAACCAACAACCAACCACCAAATAACCCGAAACTATTACACCCGAACCCCAAACATCCCATGTTCAGCCCATCTCCAAGCCCCAACCCCCCATTGACAACCCATCGAAACCTAGTACTCATCCAAACCCAACCTCAACTCATCCTATGGTCACTCGTTTTCATGTTGGTACTAATAAAAATAACCCGCGTTATAACTGTCGATCGTGTCTAGCCATTTTCTCCCTCGTTAAGCATGATTTGTCGTCAGTAGAAGCAGTGTGGCCCGACATTAAGGTGAGATAAACCCTCCTAAACCGCCGCATGCAACCTGCCCTAAATCCACCACAATCTCCACACCCCACCCTGGTCACGAACAACCAGGAGAGTCCTCCCCACCTACCCATTCAAGTGACAACAAACCCCCATCTAAACTTCCATGCCCTTCTCAACATAATAAGTTGATAATTAATCTCGAACCAACTTAGTGCATTCTCCCAGTACAAAGCACACCGCGATGAATATGCCGGAGGCGCCGTTTATATATATTACAGCATATGAGTTATAAAATTGGAGCACCTACCATATCCAGCCTAAAGTCGCCCAGCCATTAACTGGGCAGTGGCCCAACAACCCTAGGTCAGGCGACAGACCAACCACCCCCCGCCGTATATCCCCCGCTCTCACCCCACCTTACAAGCCGGCGGGACCCCCCCTGATAAGCCGCCTGTCTTTAAATTCCCCGACCAGCTACATCAACACTTCCTGTGCGATCAAGAACCTTACTAGCCTGAACTCCCCCCACCCAGCATATGAACCGGCCTCCGCACTCCCCACTCACTCACCCCGACACCCATCACAATAAACGTCTCCAGAGTACCATTAATCCTACTTTAATACTCCAACCCCCAGCAAATACAAAGAGGTAGTCACGCAACACTCCCCAGCACCACCCCGACACACACGCTCAACGGGAATACACAACCCCAAGAAACAACCCAAGCAAAAGACGATCGCCTCTACCCTGTCCCCCCCCCCCATAGCCTAAACCATCGGTTATAAATTTGAAATGTTTTCTTCATGGGTGCATAGCCAATGAAGATACCAATATCATCTTTTGGTTGTAACTTATCCAAGTTCTCACTATCATTTGTCGGATAGTAGAGTGCACCAAATACATGGAAAAATGATAAGTTAGGAGGTTTTTCATGTAAAAGCTCATATGGTGTCTTGCCGTGACGAAGACGTATGATGGAACGATTTTGGGTGTAACATGCGGTAGCAACTACTTCTGCCCATAAAAATAACAAAGCTTTTGCATAAATTAACATTGTGTGGGCAGCTTCAATTAGCGTATGATTTCATCTTTCAACGACACCATTTTGCTGTAGAGAGCGAGCAACAGATTTTTTATGAGATATGCCGACCTTCTCATAATATTCACGCAAAGTTTGATTAACAAATTCAGTTCCATTATCTGTTATGATGCATCGGACAGGTACTTTAAGCCGCACTTAGATCATCTTGAGAAACTTGATTATGAAATCTAGAGCTTCATCTTTTGACCTTAAACATTTAACCCATGTGAATCGAGAGTAATCATCGACGATGACGAGGATGTACTTCTTTCCATTAACACTTGCGACACGCATTGGTCCACAAAGATTCATGTGCAAAAGATAGAGTTTTTCTTGGTTGGTGTCTTCAGATTTAGGTGTGTGGGGTTTCTTCTTGCTTTTACCCATTACACAAGCAGAATACAGATGGTCCTTTTCAAATTTTAGCTTAGAGAGACCTTGAACAAGACCATGTCTAGCTAAATGGTTGATTGCACCAAAGTTCAGATGAGACAGACGTCGGTGTCATAGCCAGGACTTAGTCTTTGAGGCCTTTGACAAGAGACATATAGGAGAGGACGCCATCATATCTCCAAGAGACAGAGTATACAGATTGTTGCCTTGAGAACCAGTCAATAGATCAACACCTTCTAAATTACGAATGAAGCAGGTGTGTTGACGGAAAGCAACTTCAAGGTTCGAATCACAAAATTGCCCAACGGAGAATAAGTTGTGTCCAAGTCCTTCCACGTAGTAAACCCTTGATATCGTAACATTCCCAATCTGATAATCACCATATCCCAATATCTTTGCCACGTGATCATTTCCGAATTTGACTGTACCCAAAAACTTATTGACGAAATTGGTGAGCTGAGAGCGATCTTCGGTCATATGCTTGGAGCAGCCAGAGTCTAAATACTAGAGAACAATTTGGATGACCTGCATTCATTAAGAGAGGAAGATGGAACATTAGAAACTATGGACCCTAAGATTGACTGGGTTCCTTTTTGTTAGCAGATACAGATTTAAGAACCTTAGATTTGCTAACAGGAACATTAGTTTTAGATTTCCTAGGTTTCCGTGAGTAAACCAATGTTACGACAGGTTTAGGTGTTTCATTATCTAGAGCAGTTGGTTTCCTAAGGGGCACTTCAGTAGTTGTGGTAATCCTAGTTAAGGGGCACGCATTTCCTACTATAGTGAAGGTCCGACCAGTAGGTCTCCAGATATATCCAATATTGGTAAACACCTTTCCTGTTGGTTTCTAAACTTTTCTCTTTGAACATTTCTTAACAGATTTAGAATTAGTACGAGCATTCACATTATTGATAAAATCAAAAACACACAAATCATGATTATTAGAAAGCATTCAACCATTACACTTAACAAATTTAAGTTTAGAATTTGCATTAAGCTTGGAATTCTGCACATGAGCAGTTCCTTTAGGTTCAACAACACAATCTTTATTTTTCAAACTAGATTTAACTTTCCTAGGGTGGGCTTCTACTTTATTCTTCTGAGTACTACGTGGTGTTTGCTGAATCTTATCTTTCTTTGTATTGCCTGAAGGCTGTGATCCGCTAGCACTAGTAGACGATATTACTCATGTAGAAGACAACATAGGTTTGTTAGAAACTAAGTTCGATGAAGAAGAGGTTTTTGTGTTTGTGTTTCCTGAAGATGTGACGGGCTCAGTGAATCTAACTCTTTTATCCTTATTCTTTGGGGTCACAACCATTAATTGTTCTCCAGAATTGTTGATACTAGGGCAGGTTTTACCAATATTTACAAGCAACTCCTGAATTAGTTTAGTATACCTACATGCAGAGTCTAATGTGTGATCTAAAGGATAATTTGCTTTAACATGATCAACTAGATCCCTAAGAACTGCAGCTTCTTCCTGAGTGTGCTTAATATAGGCAGAGTGAGTTGTCCTTTTATTCAACAATTTAGGGGTTATTAGTTCCATATCAATTTTAAGCATCTCTGGATCACTAGGGTGTTTTGTAACATCATTATCAACTAGAGCTTTTCCTTTGAGTTTCCTTAAATCATCCTTGAGAGATGTAATTACCAAAACTTTTTCCTGAAGACTAGCATTTAAATCAGAGATTTCAGCAGACTTTAGATTGACTTGATTAATTAAATCATCACGTTGTTCTTTTGATCGAATGCGTGCTGGTTTAATCGAGTCATAAAGTTGCTTATATGTTTGTTTTAATTGCTCATTCTCAACAATAAGCTTTGACACCCTATGATACAATTCAATATTTATAGTTTCAATCTCTTCTAAGTCCTTTTTAATCTTATCCTCATTCATTTTTCCACTTAGAGATTTAATTCTCTCTTTTAACTTATTTATGACCGTGCCTTTCTCTTAAGACCGAGCTTTCAATTCATTTAATTCAAACAATTAATCAAAACTTAGAGCACTTTGATTTGAAACAGAATTGTCCCTTTGAAAAATTTCCTGATTAAATTGAGTGTCAACTTCTAAAGAGATGCAATGTTTTTCAAGGGTGGTAAAACTTTTGAACAGTTTATCGTAAATCTCTTTTTCAACGAAATCCTTTTTGTTGAGAAGCTCAGTTTAAAGTTTGAGACACTTTACACATTCATGCACATTTGCAGAAGCATTATCCACAGAAGAATTCATAATCATGTTCACAATATCTTTGCTAATGACTTGTTTCAAGAGTCGTTCATTTTCATTCAAAACTTGATTCATTTTAACTTCAAATGTTTTTGACTCTAAACGATGTTGTTCCATAACCTGTTCCATTTGATGAAATACATTTTGGACTTCAGAAAGTTCATCAATCAAAAATTGACCGAATGTATTAAATAGTTCCTTTAGAGCTTTTACAAATGGAATTATTTCATCCCTAAAACA
>BQNB010041448.1:0-46754 GCA_026074375.1 Tanacetum coccineum
AAAATTAAAAGCGAACGCGTATGGAAAAAAAATATAGTGAATTTAAATAGCATTGCAAATGACCTAAAAATACGGAATGTTACACATTATCTGATAGGCTCAATGACAAGTTAACTAAGCCTCTATGAGAGTCAACATGACAAATGGTCCTTTGGAATAGACCTAAGAGGTTTATTGGGCTTATTGGGCCAAGACATGGACAATTAGCCTAAGACGTTGTCCAACAGATCACCAAACCGCCATGCAGTAGGTTAACATTCCGCCATCAAGAATATTCCACATTAGAGTCACTGGACATTGGGTTAAGTCACTGGACATGCCCTTGATATTTAGATTAGCACGAAGATATTCCACATTAGAGTCACTGGACAATGGGTTAAGTCAACATTGGTCAACCTTGGTCGATGGTCTAGAGATTATCTGATAGGCTCAATGACAAGTTAACTAAGCCTAAGAGGTTTATTGGGCTTATTGGGCCAAGACATGGACAATTAGCCTAAGACGTTGTCCAACAGATCACCAAACCGCCATGCAGTAGGTTAACATTCCGTCATCAAGAATATGCAGCCGCTATCTAACATTAAGCAAGATCCAAGGCATTTTAGATTATCTTAATCTCCTAGCAGACAGATTTAACACCCTACTTAGCAAGGATATTATGTAGAGCAGTCAATTGTACCTCAGCAAATGGCTCTTCGTCATTTACTGGTCCGATATCTGCATCCACAGCTTGTGTGGTATAATTCCCTGAACTGCTACTTGTATCCTGCTTGTCGGGCTTTGTCCCACTGCTTTCTGTGACAACCAACCCAGCATCAACTGCTTCACGCATATTGACCTTTTCCTCTTGCCTTTGCATCTGAGTTTCAATCTCTGATTTGCTGAATGCATTGTTGTTTTCAGGCTCTATCAAACTGCTTTTTGATACAATCAAGCTGTCATCCATTGCTTGAACTGGATTGATCTGAATATCTTGAGACTGCATCTTGACACTTGACTTAATTTGATGCTCATGAAGTATTTCATCATGCAACTGACTTCCATTCTCCTTTAGTGCATTAAGTTCATTTTCTTTCATGCGTAATACACCATATGTATTTACAACTCTATGAATGACCGCTTCAAGTGTATCCAGGTTCTCGAGTAACTCACGTCTGTACGCACTAGGTTCACAGCGCGTGAAGTCTTCGAAGTCTTGTTGCCAACCTTGATTCAGAAGATCCGTTGCATTTACCCCTTTTGAGGCAAGAAATTCCTTGAACTGTGTTCTGAGTGCTTGAAGACAAGTCTTTGCATTAACCCCATGAAGATTCTCTCTTTCAAGTTGTAGCCTTAACTGATCCAGATTATGAAACATCTTCAATTTGAAAGTCTGATGCTCTTCACCAAAGAATGAGCGAAATGCTGGTTTAAATGCATCAACATCATAAGGCGAATTAAGGAGATAGAGATCATGAAGATGTGTCTCGAGTTGTTCAAACCATGTCATGCAGTTGGAGTGCCTTTGTTTTGCGAGTCGTCGCATCAGTTGAAGCTCTCTCTCTTTTGAATTAGAATTAGAAGATTCCATTGAAATTCAATGTGTGAAATAAAATTAAGGATCTTAAGTAGATAATGTGATTGATGTTGTGGTTTTAAATCCAATTAACGTTCACGAGATTTTACAAGTCTAAGATTTAAACCGATAAGAAGTTTACCGGGATTTTACAAAATCAATAGAAAAACCGTAAATGAATAATTGGTTGTGATATTTGGTTTGTTGATTTGTTTGAAATTTGGCGCAGTTGGATTATGAAAAAAATAAATTTTACCCTATTACCAAAATCTAAATTTGGTGTAAAAATAAGCTAAAAAGGCTAAAGAAAAAATTATATTTTACTTAATTTTTCCCGCCAAAAAGTGTCGCTAAAAAGGTGTCGACCGAAATAATTTTTACCCTATTACCAAAATTTGAATTTGATGTAAAAATAAGTTAAAAAGACTATAGAAAAAAGATTACAAAATACTTAATATATATATTTGTTTAAATCAAACCGCTGCGTATATGTTTCTATCAAACCGCCGCTTTGAAATCAACCAAACCGCCTCCTATTGATTGAGCAAACCGCTGCCTAACAGGCCAACTCGCCGCCAAGATCTTACTAGGCAAACCGCCGTGGTTTTGAAGTAACTCGCTGCCAATAAACTAAGCAACTCGCCGTGAGCAACTCGTTGCCTATAATCTTAGCAACTCGCCGTGTGTTTTAGCAACTCGCCGTGAGCAACTCGCTACCTAAATAGGCAAACCGGCGTGTAATATTAAAATAATATATGGCAACTCGCCTTTGACCAGTCAACTCGCCGTGAAGAACAATAATAAAATAAGCAAACCTCCACGAAGAACACTTGGACGAATTAAGCAAAATCAAGCCATATGATCTTTCTAGCCACGAAACTAAGCTACAACATACAATATTAAGTGTGTATATGACGATTAAACACACCTTAACTCGTATATCTTTGTGAATCTTCCAATATGAAGCAACTCTCCACGAAGAACACAAAATAAATTCGAATCTTTTAAGCTTTATAATCGAGCTAGGAGCTTGTAAATCACTTGTTATGGCAACAATACATCTTGTTTAACATGAAGAGCAAGAGAAACACCAAGATCAACCAACAAATTAAGCCCGAATTTCCTTTTTGAGCCGTGGGCTTTTCTTCAAAAATAAGCCACGAATTTGAGCTTATTTAACCATAAGAATCAATCACGAATCCAACTAGGCTCTGGTACCAATTGTAGGATCGTTTATTTCATAACACGGTGATGATTCTTGTGATTGGGCTAGTTTCTAGAGAGAGAAACACATGAGAGAGAATATCTAGAGAGAGAAAATGTGTTTTCTATGAAAAGAGTAAATGACTAGCTTGCCTCTTCCAAAGTTGGAAGAGGCTTATATAGTTCTTACAAAATACCGGGTATTCGTACCCGGCATAAAACCGAAAGACATACGATTAACTATTAAACTACGAACTATTATAAACAATAAATATACGGGGTGACCGAGTCTTTTACTCATATCTAACACCTCGGAACTGATTTTTAGTGAAAAATGCTGACACTTTCATAATATTGAGTGAGAACTTGATTGACAAATTCTATGCCATTATCGGTACGGATGTATCTATAGTTTGTTGAGATGCTTGTATCTTGCTTCAAAAATTTTGATGGTCGAACTCCTGGGGTTTCATCTTTACGATCTACATAAACTTCACCCAAGTAAACCTTGAATAATCATCAACGATGATAGGTGTATTTCTTCCTCTATATTGTTTGCCACTCGCTCGGTCACTAAATCCACATATGAAGGGTATTAAGAAACTTCCATGTTGGGTGTTTTTAGTTTTGGTTTGTAGGTGTGTTTTTTGCTCTTTCCTAGTTGCACGCGGAGCCAGAGATGATCTTTCTCAAAACTTCAATTAGGTAAGCCTATTACTAATATCCTTTCTTGCAAAGGTTCATGATGTACCGAAGTTTTCAAGTGGTTAAACGACGATGCCATAACCATGATTTATTCTTGGAGGCTTTTTGCAATCAAGAGATTGAGGTGGGACTTTATCATGTCTTCAAACTGAGATAGGGTACAAATTAGAGCCAACGAGAACCTTTAATTAATTCATCACCATCCTGTCTTGAAATAACAATGATGGCTTCCTGAATGCAAACTTCAAGATCTGAATCGCAAAATTGTCCGACAAAAAAACAGATTGTGTCCCAGTCCTTCCACATAGTATACCCTGGAGATCACACTGTCACCAATCACGTAATCTCCATAACCCATGATAGCACCTAAGTGGTCTGTTCCTGAATCCTAATTTCCCAATGAACTTTTTCATAAATCTCCTTGAGCGT
Organism: Tanacetum coccineum; assembly: GCA_026074375.1. Classification (NCBI taxonomy): domain Eukaryota; kingdom Viridiplantae; phylum Streptophyta; class Magnoliopsida; order Asterales; family Asteraceae; genus Tanacetum; species Tanacetum coccineum. The sequence continues at coordinate 3,893 of BQNB010041448.1, forward strand.
GAGCGTTCCCCGTCATATGTTTTGAGCAGCCTAAGTCCAAATACCAAAGGATGATCTGTATAACCTACATTTAAAAATAGACGAAGATGGTGAGTTTGGAAAGTTGGATCCCCAATTTTGATTGGGTTCCTATTGGTTAGCATAAGTAATAGCAGATTGCATAGAGGCAGCAATTGCCTTATTCTCAGGTGAAATGGGAAGGCTAATGAGAACTACCTGGTACTTTTGGTTTTTACATTGGTATCTGGTTAATTGTTTATGAGATGTGTATAATTTCTCAGTTATCACAGTTTTACTAGTACTAACGTTGTCAGTTTGCTTAGCAGGCACTAGTTTGGATTTAGTGAGCCTAGTTAAAGGGCACTGTTCTTCTAAAGTGAATATTCTTCTTGTGGGCCTCCATTGGTAACCAACACTGGTAAGCACTTTTCCTGTTGCTTTCCATACTTGCTTAACTTGCTTAGGTTTCTAAACTTATGTAACTTTGCGCAAAACAGTTTTAACAGAGGGGGTGCATTCACAGAGTGCAAATAATTAACCACACATACATCATGATTTGTAGAAATTAAGCATTTGTTACATGTTTGACAAACAGAATGAGAATTCAAATTAATTACAGTACGCTTAGAGCTAATACTATAATCAACACGGTTCGTGGTTTTCAAACTAGAATTATTGGTCCTAGGGTGTTCTTCTACTTTCTTCTTGTTGACACTTTTAGCGGCATGATCCAATTTTTCTTGGTTTGCTTCTTGGGCTGTGTTCCTCTAGCATACAGTGTATACTGTTTACTTAATGTAGACAGGAAGCCAGGGACATTAGTCTTCTGAATTTTTAGTTTCTCTACATGTTTGTGTGCGTTATTATTTGATGTTTCACATTAGTCCTTGAAAGTAACTCACTTTTTCTTAGTGAAAGGGGTAGTAGCATGTTTTTCATCTCGTTTAGTGAAGTATTTCGGACAAGTGCCAATCGCATATTCTAATAGTTCCTGAGAGTGTTTAGTGTAAAGGCAAGCAGATGCAAGTGATCTATCTAATGGTCTGTCAACCTTAGCTTCCTCTACTATCTCGCGAAGGGTTTCTACACTTTCTTTAAGATGTTTGAGATAATCTAGATGAACTTCCTTATTGTTCCTATTGTGAGGGGGAATTGGTTCAACATCTTTAGCATACACCTACCATGTGCAAGTACTATTGTTTTAAAGAATTTCTTAGGAGGCATTTCAGATTTTAATGGATTGGGCTTTTCAGATTCTCATTTTCAATTAACAAGGAAGTTGTTTGTTTGATATGTTTAGCACGTATGATCTTAATAGAATCATACAATTCTTTGTAATGCTGCTTAATTTTTGCATTCTCAGCCCTAAAAAGCTCATTTTGTTCTTGGAGAATGGTGACCTTTTCAATTAATTGAGAGATCTGAAAATCTAAGGCCCTAAAATCAAGAGTACAGTCTGCTTCACTTTGGGTCTCCTTTCAATTAAGAGATTTGTTTCTCAAATTTTTGATGGCCGTGTCTTTCTTGTAATGGAGATTACATTTTTTCGATTACAAGAATGAGTTAAAATCAGGAGCATCTCGAGCGGGTGGAGATGTGTTGTTTCCAAAACTTTCTTAAAGGTTTTGATACTTTAACTGTAAATTTAAGTGATTTACCTTACGATTGGAAAAACATTTTACTAATTCAGTATGATCATCTTTTTAAACCTTATCATGTAATTTAGAAAGCTCTGCTTCATGTTTTCAGACAACGTGCATTGGATACCATCAGTGTGGGCTTCATGCTTTCAGTGAATCTGATAAGTTAGCTCAGAATTTATTGCAATATAAAACACTTCTTTGGACAAGCAATCAGCAATTAAGTTGTCATTTTCATTGAGACAAGATTTTTCCGCGTCAATCTCTTCATATCTACTTTTCATGAACATTTTGGTCAACCTCAGCTTCTCTAACTCGTCAAATAATTTCTTTTCATTTATTTTTGTCTTTAAGTGAGAGCCTTTTGAATACCTCTAATTGTCTCTTAAGTGTTTGAAAAATGGGATAATGCAACTCGGTGTAGATAGCATTTCACTTGGTTTGTTCAAAAACCACCTTTCCCCTTCAGTGAGCCCCGTTGGTGTAATTCTCTTTTTACAGGTTTTTTTCAAATTCCTACGAAAAGTTGTATGGTTTCTGCCTTTTTTTATACCTACTTTTTACCATGAAAAAAAGACCACAAAATACCAAAAACATAATATAAAAATTGCAAATATTTGTTGTTTTTTGTGTTTGTTTATGTGCAGGTGACGAATATCAAGAAGAAGGACAAAATAAAGACAAACCAGACAAAAACCGAGAATGGGATCGGAAAAGAGTGCGAGTAAAAGGAGTTCTAAAGGTGCCTTCCGGATATTTCTTGGCCAGGCCCGTATCCCACTCTATGGGCCGAGCTCAGCCATTTATTTATTAGCCCAAGTTTATCGTTGCTCATTTACATTTTCTATTATGGTACAATAAAAAGTTTATTGCAATGATGCCTTACGTGCTCAGTATATAAACTCTCAAATGTGCCACGTGGACATCCCCACTATAAAGAATCGTAGCGAATGAATGGAGGCATGTGGCGTTGGTTATATAGACTTTGAAAATTGTGTTAGCAGAAGTAAGGAAATGAATCAACAGGCTCGTAATCTATTGACGTTTTGATTGAAGTTATGCCATACCACGTGGAAAGCTCTACAACGAGTCAGATTCTTCCTTTGCAAATAACAATTCGTGTGATACCGAATAAATGCCAATGATTGACTACATCATCACCTAATGATTGGACAGAAATTGCCAATTTCGCCCTTTGGCCTACTTATTTTATCCACACTCAGAACCCCCTCACTTGTAGAGCTTTTCCTTTATTTTTTTCTTAGTTTAGTTTAGATTTTTTAGCTTATTTCAAATATGTAATTGCTTATTTTATTTTATTTGCTTATTGTACTCAGATTTTGTCACAAACTTATTGTTAAGAAATGAAGATTATGTTTGTTTGCTTATTGTTGGGGCTTATTTCTACTCTTTCTCTTTTCTTTACTTATTAACATTTTCTAGGATATAAGCTTTTTCTATCGCTATGTTGCTGAAGCTTATTTGCAGCTTATTTCGACAAGAAATAAACCAAATAAGCTTTTAAGAGTTATCGATTTATAACTTTGTACATAAATAAGGTTTGGCTCCATATAGATTTAATACAAGCTTAGATCTAGTTTAGTTTTTATAACTACCTTAATGTCTCAAAGTTTTTTCTTTAAAATAGTTTTTTTTTAATTGGTAATTGCTTATAGTTTAAGGAGTCTTATTTTAAAGAAATATCAAACTTATTTGTTTAATAGAATGATGGATCACTTGGTTTTTAATAGGCAATTTTAAGTTGAATTGGCTTGCGTTTTGCCTATTGAATTAAAATTAAGACTTTGTTTCTAGTTTGGTCCATAGTATAAATTGGATTTGGGATAGTGTCATGGGAGTCCAGATAGACCCACAAACAAATCAACAACAAACACACCCAAAACCTTCTATTAGCTAATATTTGTATTGACTTTATGCTTATTAAGTTGATTGGGATCTATGTCTTGCTTAATTAATTTTCGGCTTATTAAGTAGCTTATTTGTATTGAGTGCAAATTAAAGCTTAATCTAGAATTTCTTTAGAAACTTGTAACTAGAATTCGGCCCAATTTTAAGTCATCCATTATCTTGGCTGCGTTTGGTCTATAGAATTGTAATTGGGCCATGATTTAAGTATTAGGTTTTAGTTGATTCACGAAAATGCCGGCCTTGTCAAGATTTGTTTAGGTGAAAGACTTGTTTGGTTCGTTAACAGATAGGCGCTGCTTTTGTTTTAAATATAATTCGATATTAACTGTTTTTATATAATAACAATTTATGTTTATTGCTTTTGGTACCGGTCAACTCATGAGGCGTGGAGCTTAAGGGTTTATTTAGCTAGACCGACTTTTGATTCTCGTTGTTTTAGTCTAAAATAAAATCGGTGGTACTCGTTTTTAATTGTGGCGTCTCCAATTCGGTTCTATTTTCTACCCTTTTTCAATTAATTAGTGTAGTTTTTATTTTATCATTTTATAATATTGTTTTGATTTATGCCATGCTTAGTGTAGATTTATTTTTATCTTTAAATGCTATGTTTAATTTCATTATGAGTAGTGAGTAGTTTTCTTATGTTTGCTAAGTGATTAGTGATTTGGAATTTAGGTGCGGGTTTAAAAAGATTTAAAAAATTATTAGTCACTAACATTTTTCTTTTCGATTTACATCTCCACTCATTTTTAAAAACTTTTCAGTGCATTTAAAATATACTTGTCATTTATTTTAAAAAGTCTTTTACTATTACTTGTCATTTTAATTCCTTTAACGTTTTCTAAAGATTTTGATTTTGTTAGACACTAAATCCGCATTTCTATGACTATTTTACGTCACTTAGGCAAAGCATATTAGTACGTTTTTATCTTTTAGATAAATTTTAATATAATCTTGTAGTTTTAAATCGTAGAATTAATTTTAGTTTAATATTAGTTTGATATCAACCATAGAAAGTTTAGCTTTCCTTTTTTATTTGCTTTCTCTTTTAGTAGAGTTAGACAAAACACATAACTATTGAAAACTTTTATGCTATTCAAGCTCGATTTACAACTTGAACGTAGATTTCCATTCACCTCTCGTCGAGGAAACGACCCGGAAGGTTTTTGAGATATCGCTTTGGTTAAAAGTGAATTTCTTAACCCGACGGAAATACTATACTATACTATAATTGTTTCTATCCTTATTAGTACGTATCTATATATATTATATACTTTTATTAGGTATTAATTTGGGAAGTGATCAGTTTTTGGCGCCGCTGCCGGGGAGAGGTGTAGCGATTTCTACGGGATTGTTCGTGTTCGAGCCTTGAATATCCTTTCTTCGGAAAGTTTATTTTCGTACTTATTAAAAATATAAAAATCCAAAAATATTTTTCTTCTTATTATTTTTATTTTTCTTTTATCTTAAAAATAAAAACCCAAAAATATTTTTATTTCCATTTTATTTACTTTTATGAGATATATTTATATATATATAATCTATATTTTCTTCCTTATTTTATTTTATTTCGTTATTATTATTTGAAAAAGCTATAAAATATTCTTCTCGATCTTCTTATTCGTTTAATTCTTATTCTCTTTACCCTCTTATTCGATTAATTCTTCGACATGTCTTCATTTTATCAACCTTGCTACAGGTGTGGAGAGCAATTTGTCGGTTCATTTTGTCCACGATGTAATCCGGATTCTTTCGATAATTCTCAATATTTTTCCGACCACCCTCCACAACTCCAGTTTGAGACTTACTTGTGTGAGTTATGTGGAAATAATGCTCATTATGGTTATGATTGTCCACCACAGTTCCCGTTTGTCTATGAACAGGAGCCGTGTTACAATCAAAACTTTAATGATAATTATTTTCCACAAAATTCTCAAAGTTCTTCTCAACAATATCTTTGTTGTGCAATTTGAAAGGGTCCTCATTGACACTTTTACAATGTCAACCATTGAATGAAGATTTTTGTTGAGTATAATTCTTGCTATGATCCTTATCAACCCCCGCAGTTTCCCGTCAATTATCCTCCTCAAGAGACAAGTAGAGAAATTTTGCAAGCTCAAGAAGGACTTAATGGAAGCTATACAAGCCTTTTTAAAGGAGTATGATCATATACCTCCTAATGAAAAGTGCATGGCTTTATTGCTAGCCGAGGAGAGATTTCTTAAGATTAAGCAAGCTATGGAAGAAGAGCAGAATCAACCTGAAGTTTTACAAGAATTGCTTCTTAAGCTTATAAACGATTTGCAAATTCTTAAAGGAATTCAACAAGAGAAGAAGAAGCCGACAGCTCAAAGTTCTATTCCATATTGGAATTCTTCTATGATTGACGATGAAGAAGCTAGAGACAACTTTTTGAAGGACGTGTGCACCTTCTTAAGGAAGTTTAGTCGTATACCTTTTGGAGTAACACCAAAGGTTATATTGATAGCTTGGGAAAGTTTTGGCGAAATTAAAGATGCTTTGATGGACAAGCAATATCGACAAGAGGATATTCAAGAATTGATGAGTAAACTCCTTGAAGATGTGCGAAATATCAGTGAAGAGTTTTCAGAATATATTAATTGTCCAAGCTGGAATCGTCCGCTTTTCTACTTCGATGATGACGATGATGAGTATACTGTTATATGGAGAAGGCCTAAAGCGATCAAATCTGATGAACCATCCGAAGAGCCCAAAGACCCTCTAATCATGGAGGAAAAGGAACTTAGCACTATTCCTGAAAAGGATAAATCTAGTGTTGAGGACCTCGTCCAAATCCTAAGTGGATCCAAGGGTGTCTCCGACAATATTTGTGATAATGATCATTCTGATGCTGAATTTTTGCTTAGTCAAGATATTCCGATCACGTCTCCTAAGATCGATTTTCTTTCCGAGGAGTTCGCCAGTGAATTCGCTCATATTCCATCAGGAATGGATGAAGACGAATTTGATGAAGCAGAAGTTGATTGTTATGATCATGATATTTCAAGTGATGACGATTCTTATGAGAACATTGAGTACGTTGAAGCATCACCTCTCAATTTGGAGTACGATAGTTTAGAGGAGGAGAATGAAGATCAAGAAGAGAAAGAGTTTGACTTAGAATATATTTTCAAATCCAAGACATTATTCTTCGTGAGAAATTATTAAACGTCCATCGTCTTATTACTAAATCTTTGAATAACAACCCTACTCCTGATTTTGTGTTCAAGTCTCCCTCTTCATTTCCTATTCCCGTCGTGGATAGTGATTTATTCTTTGAGAAGTCCGATACTTCTTTCTCTTTCTCGGATACCTCTTTACCTGAATTCGAGACTTTCAGCGATCATACGGAAGAGACGAGAAGTGGCATTACCACTACTCATGCTAATAACTCTCTTCCCGAGTATGATTGGTTTCTTTTTGAGGTTGAACCTAATCAGGGAGGGTTGACTGGCGTTGTTGTTTCTGATAATTCAAATGATCCTCTTTTGGAACTTCCCGAGTTTGAATCATTCCACTTTGATCTTGATCCGTCATTTTCTCATCCTCCTCCAGAACCACCAGATGCTAAGATTAGCTTAATTATTGAGACCGATGCACCCGTAACAAACAATTTTAATGAGCTTAATGAAGATGAATGTTTTGATCCAAGGGGAGGTGAGAATAATGTTGAAGTTGACGATTCCTTCACAATTGTCACTAGGACTTTTCTCCCGTTTTTCACCTACCCTGAGGTTTTACCCCGGCATCTCCACTTAGCGCTCGGTGGCCTTCTTCGGGAATGAACTTTCATTAGGTTGAATGTTTGTCTCCAACCATTATGAAAGTACGATGAGGATTTTTCTTCCATTTTACTTACTCTCCCTAAGGACAAATGAATTCAGGGATCGAGTCAAGCTATGTGACTCGGTTACCAAAAACAAAGCGCTTCGTGGGAGGCACCCCATGCTTATCCATTTTATTTCTTATTTCTAATGTGTTGTGAGGAGGCTTGTACTCTTCCGGTTCTTAGTGTTTGTTGTTTGTACTTGTGATTGTTTGCAGGATTGATCCCAAATTTTCTGAAGACTCTCGTGTTCGGTGTTTTGTCCCGGTCCACTCGAGCTTCCTAGCCTTTGCTTGCCATTAGTTTGGGGAAATCCGATATCCTAAAGATTATTATCGACTAACATTTATCTTGTAGCACACTTAATAAACGGCTTAAGATTTTTGTGATACTTTCTTCATGTTTTAGTTATGCATTAGACTTTTTGAGTTCTAGTATGAGGTTTTTAAGTCTTAGGCTAGGAAACATTGAGGACAATGTTTGATTTTAGTATGGGGTAGTATATCTTCGATATGATCTTGCCTACTTTTACTCGTTGTTCTCACGTACCCTGTTTTCCCACAAAATTTTCAAAAAAAATATGAAAAAATTTAAAAATTTTCAAAAATAAAATAAGTGTTTTTGTCACAATTTTGACTTTCTTGCTGGGTAAGAATGAGAGTAAATTTTGACCCGATCGAGCGTGTTGAGCTCTAGCTTTTTCCTTAACCTTTTAGGCTAAGCATTCGCTAATTCGCGAAGAACGAAAAATGATAGAGTTAAGTATGAGTAGGATGCTAAACAATGATTATTTGGAAATCTTAAGAGCCCATGTATGTAACTTGTTGCTTTTTCTCCCATAAGCTCATAACCGGATTAATATATGTGCTGTTTTTGAAGATTAAACTTAAATCAACAATTTTTATGTAATATATAGCAAAAACTTTTAGTCTTAGTTCAAATTTATACTTGAATTTTTCAAAAAGAAGTTTAGTTTAAATAAATAAATAAAAGATAAAAAAAATTATAAAAAAAGTAAAAAATAATGATAAAAAAAACAAATATAATAATAAAAGCTGTAGGTTGATAAAAGTTTACTACCTCTTGCCGGCTCACAACCGATGTGGTAGTCTTCTAAAGAAAGCCCATAGTCAAATAAAGATCCGAGACTGATAAAAGTTTGCTGCATCTTGCCGGCTCACAACCGATGTTGCAGCCTTCTAAAAGGTCGAGGGTTACAATTGCATAAATGTCCTAAAAATAGTTAAATTAAATAATAATAGACTCTTTTGTTACATCAAATATGCTTTTTGGCAACTTTGACTATTCTATTTTATAATCAAGATATCTGGGACACCCTGAGAGTTTGGTTGATACCTAAGGGTCCGTGAGTCCCCGATACTAGTCCTTTGTGAGGTTGTCAGAAAAGCTTGGTTACTTAGCCGCAAGGTTGGATTGCCGAGACGAAAAGTCGCTTACATGGGATGATCTCGCATTTAAACTCATTATTCTAAGGTGGAACGTAAAGCATAATATGTTGCAAAAAGTTAATCCATGGTTGAAATTCAAGATAAGCACACTCACTTAAGATATAATAAATTGTCGGGAGTGAAAAGTCCACAAGTTGCAAATATGAGTAGTGTTAGCATCTTTACTAATATTTAGCTGTATTTTGTTTTTTAATCTTTGGTTGGATAAGAGAAAAATCGGGACGATGAATTTTATCCTTTTTTGGGCATTCTTCGGAACGAACTGCATCTTGTTCCATGATCCCTAATAGTTATGGAAATAATGAAAGTCAAAATAATCTCAGTTATATTATTTAAAAAAAAGTTGTAGAAAAATGGGAAAAGGGGGTGTTTTATAACTTGTGATTTCTTAATTTTTCCCACAAAAGTCTTTGCTATTTTTCAAAGGCTTAGTTGGGAAATTTTTGAGGTGTTTGGTTATAGAGCATGTAATATTGCGTGAGGACACGCAATTGCTTAGTTTGGGGAATTTTGATATGTGTGAAAACACATATCCGTTTTATATCAAAAATGGCCCTAAAAAGACAAAATTGTGCTTTAAATGCTTGAATATTGCTTGTTTTGTCTTTGTGATTGTGTAGGTGTGGATATTGCAAAAATCTCAAGAAAATGGTTAAAACCGGGCAAACACGAACACGGGAAAGGAAGAGCACGCAAAAAGCCGGGAGAAAGCTATCAAAAGTCAAAAGTGATCAACTCAAGTCAACCTTCAGTCAACCCTTGATCAACAATAGTCAACTCTGAGTCAACTATGGTCAACTCACAAAAAGACAAAACTCCAAATATTCCCAAATCAGTCCCTAATAAATTCCAAAATTATATAAATGGCCCCTAACCTAAACGGGCTTAAACCCCAATTAACCCATATCCGGTTTACCATTAACCCAACACCCGTTATCTGTAATAACCCAAGGCTCATTTCTTTTTATATAAACCGAAGTCAAAGCCCAAATACAAGCCAGTCAAACACCTCCCTAAAACGTTTACAGTTTAAAAAAGGCGCGAGAGTCTGTTTTTACTGTTCATCCATTGTTCCCATTTAACCATGGGTCAAATCAAGGGGCAAATCACAATTGGACACGGGGAAAGCTAATTCAAGTGATAAGGATCATAGTGGCAGGGTAAAAACGTCATCAAACGCATCTTATTGGTCAAGCCCATCAAGTGAGGATCGTGGATAGTAAAGAAAGCACAAGAGGAAGGAATTTTTACACTCAAGTTACTCACAAAAGAAGCACAAACCTGTCACAATCACGGATTGCCACGCTGGCAATCCGTGAGAGCTAAGATGTGATCTAACGGCCAAGAGTAGTTCTCCAATCATTGAAGGAATGTACGAACAAGATTGGAAGGATCTACTTAAAGGCCTATAAATATGCCTCACTCCCCTCACAGCACATGAAATTATCCCTTTTTCCTGTTATTTTTAGCAAATTAGTTACTTAATTTTTTTTTAAGGTTAAAAACATAAATTTTCTTTTAAATCTCTTTAATATGTTTTTCTTAAGCATTGTAATCAATTTCAAGTATTAATAGAATCAAATTTAAGTTTACACAATCTGCTTTTACCTTAAAACTTTTAACTTTTTTTATAAGCTCCAATAAGCTCTATAAGACTCTAAGCTATGTAATGAGCTCAATTAGTCACACTAAATCTACAAAACTATAAAATCAGTGTATTACCTTTGGCATTGGACTTGGAGCTTTTTGGATGATGAACTAGAAAGGGAAGAGTTCATTGGACTTATACTGGCTTATTAACAATAAGCCAGAGCTAGTAGACAAGCTCTTTGAGCAATTTCAACCTTTGTTTAGCTAAGGTTTTGGGTTGTTTTCCCTATTTTCCGTCTATTTTAATATCTAGCGTTAAATCTACTTAGTGCTTATCATTTGCTTATTCTGGCTTATCATTAGCTTATTTTGTGATTAATAATGCTTATTAAGCTCAATGAACTTATTTGATCACCTGTCTTAGCTTAAATTAGTGTAGATCTCAGTTTTCACTCTAATCTGTCATATAATCATAAAAAAAACTAAAAATAATAGCATAGCTTTAAGATCTTTGATTCTGGTTTATTTGTTGTTGAAAAATGTTTATTTTATGTTGTTATAAGCTGTATGTAGCCAGGTAATTGAGTTTTGAGTTTTAAATCTTAATTTCAAAAGCTTAAATAGAATTTTCTATGTTTAAAAGGAGTGTTAGGGGGGGGGGTTTAGTATAGTTTACCTAAAAAAGCAATGTCGCTTTGTATTTATACTTTGGGATCAGCTTGATTTCATAATTAATGACATTTAGATAAGTTTGTAGTTTAGTATTGATGTTCTTATAACATTTTGAGGTGCAATAGTGTATTATCCTGCACCAAGGGAGGTATATTTATCTTAGATACTCGGAATTTTCTGAACCAAGCTTCACTAAGCTTGTTTTTGGTTTGATAAGTGTTCATGTCACACTTAAGTGGGTGTCTCTGCCAGGGGGTTTATTTTTTGGACCATTAAGGTCAATTGCATTTGGGTTTTACCCAATTGTCAAGTGCATCAGATAAGTACTGCAGTTCCTAACTGCGTACTTTCTTTGATCACTATTAAGCTAGCAAAATAAGTAGGATTTGATAAGTAAAATTCAGTAGGTTAATAGTTTTCATATAGGTAGATAGATTAATTCTTGCTTTTCAATTTCACTTAAATCTTAGGTTATTTTAGAAATCATAAGTTCACTAAATTTCCTAAAAAAACCAAAACAGCATATGGATTTTAAGCCTCTAATTTTAGGTTTTTAGCTTATATGATCTGTTTTTATGAATTAAATTTGTAGCTTAATAGTAGGTAGATAAGTTTTCATAAGCCTAGCTTCAGAAGTAGCTTATAGTGCATTTTTTAGCTTAATTTAGTTTTTTGAGCTTTTAAGAGTTCATTTTCTTATGAGTTTGCTATTTAGATCTTTAAATTCAGTTAGTTTAAAGTGTTTTCAGTTAAGTTAGCTTATCATAATTGGTTGCTAGACATCACAAGCTTTCTAAAACAGCTTTTGGTTTTAAAAATAGTGCTTATTTGAGGCTTGTGAGCTTATTTTAGTAAAACTCAGTTTTTTTAAGCTTTCAAAAGCCTACTTCCTGTAACAGCCCCTATTTCACAAGCTCTTTTAGTAAGCTGATGTTGATTTAAAAGCTCTTCTATGGAAAGCATTTTCTAGTAGAATTTAAGCCAAGTGTTTAGGAAAACCAAGTCTCACTTCATAGGGTGCTTATTTGCTAGCTTAATTTTAAGCATAAAGTGTCCTTAAGGACTGTTTGGTAATTGATTTTAAGATTAGGCTTATTTAGTTTTCTAGCTTATTACTTGCTTATTTTTAGTTCTATTTAGCTCATTAGCTTAGGTTTAGCTATTATAACTTATTTAGTCCTTAATTTTTTAGCTTATAAGTTTCCTACTTATTTGGTTTAAGAAAAAGCAAAAAAAAAGTTAGCTAAGTAAATCTGTCAAGTTTTCAGCTCATTTCTAGCTTATTTAGGGCTTTTCATAAAAAATTGCTTTTATTAAAAATGCTTATTTTTAGCTTGTTAACAACTTTGCTTTTATAAGTTTTTGAAAAAAAAGGGAAAGTGGAAGTCAGGGGTGAGTAAGACTCGAACCCCCGACCTCAACACTCTCAACCTTTATAACACACACACTACCACTGCGCCCTGGGGTCTTTTTCGTTATACACTTGCAACATTTATTCTTTATACACATTTAGTCCTTATAACCTTATAAGCTGTTATAGCTTATTTCGTGGCTTATTTGATAAGCTGTGTTTAAAAGCTTATTTTTCCTAGGTTTCAATTAGTATAAGCTATTTTCTGTAATTTTTCTAGAATTTTTATAGTTCGTTTAGTATTTTTTAATCATGAATTTCCTTAAAAACGTTCAAAAAATCATAAAAAATAGAAAAATAATCAAAAAAATATTTAAATCTATTTTTAGAAAATTTTCTTTTATCATAAAGTTCATAGGAAAATTAGTTTTGCTTTCTTAGGGTCTAATTTGCAAAAATTCGATTTTTAAAGAACGGAATCGTTTCCGTGCTTTGTTTTTTACGATATTTAACGCTCATTTTAACTCTCCGTTTTTGTTATAGTTTTCTTTAAATTTACTTTTTAGTCAAATAGAGTCCATTTAAAAATAAAAATTTTAAGATAGGTTTATTTTTTGAAATTTAGGGTTATTGATCTCCATTTAGGGGTTCTGTTTTTTTATTTTTAGTTAAATTTTGGTTTCCCGTTATTTGTCTTCATGCTTAATTATTAGAATTTGTTAATTTTAATTTTTAAAAGTAGATAATTAAATCAACCTATGTTTTCAATTCAAATCATTGTCTGAACATCTAACGTGGTTTCAATTTCACAAGTCGTTGGGGGATAACGACCCGGGAATCATACTTCCCGGTTTATATACGAATTTTATTATATATATTTGTGAAGATTTTCCTTTTCACCTTTATCCTCAAGGGTAAATTGGTAATTTTCCATCATTTATTATATTTTATTATTACGTATATATAGATTCTAACGAATCAGGGATCGTTCCCGAAATCATATAAGTTTGAATACATTATAGTCTCCGTAGATTACGTATCTAAATGGGCCGAAGCTCAAGCTTTACCAACCAATGACGCCCGAGTAGTAATCACCTTTCTGAAGAAACTATTTTGCCGTTTTGGAATGCCCAAAGCTTTAATCAGCGACCGAGGTACCCACTTCTGTAACAAAATAATGAAAAAAACCATGAAAAGATATGGAGTTAATCACCGTTTCTCTACATCTTATCACCCTCAAACCAGTAGTCAAGTTGAAAACACGAACATGGCTCTTAAAAGAATTCTTGAAAAAACTATTAAAGACAATCCTGCTATTTGGTCAAGAAAACTTGATGATGCTCTGTAGGCTTTTCGCACTGCCTACATAACACCTACCGGTACCACACCATACAAACTAATATATGGAAAGAATCTGCCATTACCATTGAAATTGAACACCGTGCATACTGTGCACTGAAGAATTGCAACCCAGAATTAATCGCTGCTGGTGAGAAAATAATGTTCCAATTGCACGAGTTAGACGAATTTAGATACCAAGCATATGAAAACTCTCGTCTATACAATGAAAGAACCAAAGTCTGGCATGATAGAAAATTACGAATGAGAAAGGAATTCAAGCAAGGAAATAAAGTCCTACTTTTTCACTCAAAGTACAAATTTAAACAACCGAAACTTAGATCTCGATGGTTGGGACCTTATGTAGTAAAACATCAATATCCATCCGGATATGTTGAACTTTATGGAAAAGATGGAAAGACGTTCATAGTCAATGGCCACCGACTCAAACTATATCACGAAGAAGATAATGACCCAAGGGAAACAGTCACTCCTTTTTTCCTAAACAAATGACCCTAGAAATACGAGTCTAGCTAACGACTCTCTTAAAAAATTAAGCGCTTCTCGAGAGGCAACCCGTGCTTTCACTTAAGTCTGGAGGAGTTCCTCCTCCATTCTTCTACAAATATCTTTTATCTATTTTTTTTAAAAAATCAACAAATTTTTTTTTCTCTTTGTGTGCTCTTGTTTACTCTTAAGCAGGTACTCTAGCTTAAAAGATGTGGAAAATTACGACGTATGCTCAAGATTAGCTTACAGCTATGCATTTCTCTATGTCCCGGGAAGTACCGTTTTCCTTTAATTTTACCTATTTTATCTCTATATTCAGTTATCACATTAAGGGCAATATTCAACTTAAGTGTGGAGGAGAGCCAAATAGGAAAAATTAATCATATCCCTCTATGTTTGCCCTATTAAAAATTTTCTAACTAATATTTTATTATATGTTTTGAAATTAAAAAATGCTCTTAGTAAGGCAAGTCTAACCGGATTGACATTATAGCTAGCACACCCAGTCACAAATTGTGATAAATCTAGCCCTTAAAAATCTTCTGGGGTATCCACCTTTGGTACCTAAGATAATTGATGCCTTTAGCTTGTTCGAGTTAAGGTTTGATTGCAGTCATATGTGTCTATTTCGTCGTTACGGATGTGTACGTATGGTCTTTGTCACCTTTTATGGAACATTGATATTGGTTGAAAATTATATTTGAGAGAGCCGGTAATTTAGAAGCTCTAGAACTTGTGCTTAATCATCATTTACTAGACCAAAGCCTATCACATGAAATGTATCTCGCAAAGTTCTTATTCTCCGCGAAGCGCTCCTTTAATGTATAAGTTGCTGAAATATCTGAAGTTGAATTGAAGAATAGTACTGTGCTAAGCCTTAGTTGTAATCATGAAAAAAAAAGTTCTATATGAGTTATAATAGTTCAAAGAAATAAAGGCTTATGTTCGGCGCATGAAGATTGGATCCTCTCTGTTTTGTCTAGGTGCTCACGCCGCAACGGGCATGTTTATGTGTCTAGTACAAGCATATGGTAGCGACCTAGATTATGTCTGTGCAATTGAGTGACTTCACAAATATAAAACCCTATCTGAGTGACTCGTGTGAATTCAAAAACAAACACTTTCCCTATGTGAGGTGCTCTGTTATATGTCTATGCCTGAAAAGTTATAAAACTGGTAAACACTTGTTAATGCTAAAATGATTTTTTCTCACGTCACGATAAATGATCTTGTTTTCTCGCTTTAATTGCTTGAGGGCAAGCAATAGCTAAGTGTGGAGGGATTTGATAACGCCTAAATTATACATGTTTTCGGCGGCGTTATTTGCATTTATTTGATCATTTCTCGTGAACTTTTGGTACTTAATCAAGTATATTTGCTATTATATGTTCTAGGTATGTGTCGTGGAAGAATACGGAAGATTACACGAAGAATTGAAGCTTAAACGAAGAAATAACTCAAGTTAATGATTTCCCGACACCTGTTCACTGTTTTGGCCATAACTCGGTCATACGAACTCCGTTTTAGTTGATTCAAGCGGCCACGGAAAGAGAATTCAAGTATCTACAACCATGAAAAAGGCCAACTGCTGAATATGCAGAAAGTATGGCGGTTTTGGCCAAAGTGCGGCGCACTTTTTAGTCTAAGGAAAATTAAATGCAATTAAATTCTAAGTGCATTAACTCACAAAGTGCGGCGCACAAATAAGTTTATGCGGAGCACTTTGGTCCATTTTTAGCCTATAAATACAGCCCCTAATCACTTCATTCCATATCTCTTACACATAAAAACCCCACACTTCGTTTAGAACACTTAGAATAGGTATTTTTGATGATCTTGACTTGACAAACCAAGGATCCAAACACCCCTTCAAACCACCATCACCACCATCGACTACCACCATTATCCACCATCAATTTCTAGATTATAATCCATCCAAGGAAGTAGCATTGAAGTGTAATTCGAATCTATAAGCGATTGTGACAGAATTGTTCATAGTTTTCGGGTTTTACTTTGAATATAATATAGTTTTCGTTGGGAAAACTTGTGAAATCATCAACATTTGCTCTTGAAGTTGGTATAAATCTTGTTTATCCTTTGAATATGATCTTTACTGAATTCATGATGAATGTTATGTGTTTTGTTACTTATTTGATCATGTAGTAGTCATCTTGTGTTTGTTTGGGCAATATGTGATCTTGGGTATGAAGCGTTTGGATATGTGTTTATTGAATTGGTAAAACATATTTTATATAAGAAAATAGGCCGAAAGTTTTCTGTATACATGTGTTCTATCAATCCATCTAATATATTGGTTATAATAACTTATAAAGGCCAAAAGGATTTGTTGTTATTAATCAATATAATCACTAGTTATATTAAAAGGCCGAAAGGATTTATAACTTGTGATAACTCTATTTTCTAAACTTATAAACACTATTTCAAACACATCATCATCTAAGTGATCATTGCCTAAACAAACATACCTTAATCATTTGATTGAATCATCTTTTAATCACTTTCGTTATAATATCCAATATATGCAAGATTTGGTTAATTTGATCTGTGGCCATCTTATTAACCTTAGCACCTTAATTATAAACTATGAAAACTTCAATTCCCGTGGAACGACCTGGACTTACCTCAAAGCTATACTATACACGAACGGGTATACTTCCCGAGTGTTGTGTTTTTAGTAAAAATCGGTATTTCTAGTATTATAAATTTAAAGCTTGTAAAACACACATTAAGTTTTTGGCGCCGTTGCCGGGGAATTGTGTAAGTTGTTATAGTTTGTTGCTTGTTTTAGGTGCTATTTTGTTTCACAAAATTTTCAAACTCGTCCTACCGTTTTCTGGCAAACGAAAACCAAAAATCATTTTTCTCCAGGAAGTACGCCGCACATCCTATTTGTGCGCCGATATTCCTAAAAACCCAGCAAGTAGGTCGTACTTTACCCAAGTACGCCGCACTTTCAAAGTTTCACAAACAAAATCTTATTTCAAAAACCAAAACCAAAACCCCCAATCTGCTAGTCTTAGGTTCTATAATCATTTGGAATTGTATTTTATTTGATTATATGCCTTGTGTATTTGTAATTATCTAGTTTATCATAATTTTCGGAAAAAAAAATTTCCAGAAAAGCCGGTGCCCTTTTCCTAAAGTACGTCGTACCTATAAAAAAATCTTTTATTTATTTATCCTTATTTGCTATATATAATTAAATTAAAATATATGAAAATAATTTACTTTATTTTGAATATTATCCTATTAGCCTTAATTATATATATAAAAATGTCTTTTTGCAAAATGCTTAATGTATGTATAAATCCCCTATCTTACGGAAAACAACTTGTGAATCTAATATATAAATTTAATAAAAATTTAATAACAAGGACTTGTAAATTTAAAATGTTCCGAAAAGAATACATTCGGATCGAATCTTCAACCCAACATTCTTCCGTTAATGAGTTTGTCGTCATAAATATACCTGAAGAGGATGTTGAACCCAAACAAATAATTCTCGATCCTGATGATCAGCCTATATGGGAAAATGCTAAGCTTGTAGCACCGACTTCTAATTCTGCCATTGTTCAACCCAATGTTGATGACAACTTTGTTATCAATAGTACCCACTTGAAAATGATTTTGGAAAATAAATTCGATGGTTATCTGCGTGCCGATCTGCATGACTACATCCGCGAATTTCTCTCAATCTACGACATGTTCATACAGGGAAACTCAAAGCGAAGCCGTAAAGCTTTTAATATTTCCCTTTTCCTTGTGCGATGAAGCTAAAACCTGGTTTAACGATCTTAATGAAGAGTCTATAACATCATGGGAACAAATGAGAAGAGCTTTTATAAATAGATTCTTTCCACCTTCGTTATTTAACCGTATTTTACTTGAAATCAGAAGTTTCTCTCAACTCGTATGTGAAAGTCTAACCGACGCTTGGTTACGACTCAAGAGCATACTTTGAAAATGCCATGGGCATGGTCTGACCAAAGGAGATATTATTCAAATATTCTATCATGGTCTAGACGAACCCACTCAAGGAATCCTAGACATAACTGCTGGAGGAATCTTCCTCTATAAAAGTCCAAATCAAGCTTTTTAATTTCTCGAGGACAAAGTCCTTTTCGAACATGATTGGCCCATTAAATCTAAAAACAAACATCATCGAAAATCTGTTTCCTTCGCCGATGAAAGTGATAGTAAGACTGATAATTCTCGATTTATGGAAAAATTGAAGGCTATGGATTCTTAAATTATAAGTTTAAAAGAAGAATTACAAGATATGCGTAACAAATACAATGAGCTTAGAAAGGGAAACACTTCTAAAAACCACATGAACGATGACACGCCGTTGTGTGAACGTCATGAAGTAAATTACATTCAATCTGAATAATATCAAAACCTAAATTCTCATGATTCGTACTCTCATCAATCCTATCATGATCCTAATGATTCCGAAAAATCGCTCACAGAATTAAACAATGATGTGAAAAATGATCTCGAAGATTTCAAAAGACGTATCCGTAGCATGAGAACCGTTCATTGGAAACTTTTTGCCAAAGACGACGTTAAAACCACCGGTGTTTTACCTAACAAAGAGTCTAAAACAGTCAACCAAGAACCTCAATCTAAAACTAATTTTGAAAAATCAATCACAAAATTCTTGGATGGTCAAAGAGTTACAAATATGTTTTTCAAAAACAATGTTAACGATATGATTTTAAAAATGAAGCAAAATGAAAAGAATTTCTACAATAAATTAAAAATATGGAAATAAAAATAGATGAGTGGTCGAAATCTCAAAAAATATCTTTAGAACAAACCGATTGGACTGAGCCACAACCTCCTCCTCAAGCTCAAACCGAACAAGTGAATGTCGTATTCACCGGGAGTGGAAATTCCGATGATTCTCCGAAAACTCAAAAAGATCAACCACCTCCTATCATCGTTGACAATAAAACTGAAAAAGATAAACCTATTAAGACATCAAAAAGGGCTATCACGTGGTAAAAACAAATGAGTATCCATACCGTGAGTACATTTCAAAAATACCATACCCCCAAGCTTTTAGAGTGGATCATTCCCACTTGAACCGTATCATTAAGGAATCTTAAATAATAATAGTAGTAATAGTAAATAATAATTAAAAATATATAAAAAACAAAAACTTTGCAGTCCATGTCACGCATTCGACCGGTGTGTTTCTTACCTCGATTTTTGTACCCAAAAAGAATGTTTCAAACTTTATGGGTGTGTTCGCTGGAAACCCTCACGAGACTATAACTCGTCCACTTGGGACACCGAGGGGTTTAAAGGCTTGTTGCATGCGCTAAATGCAACCGTGGTGCCTACGAAAGTGCGCTTTTGTATTTAATGTTTTTCTTGTAGTTGTGTTTATTTTGCAGATTAAATAAAACAGGTGGAGCTTGGATTGGTAGTTGGCAATTTACACTTGGAGACTTATATAATTGGAGTATTATATTACATGTAGTAAAATACACATGCTTGGCGTTTCGTTTTGCCTTCCTTAATTTCCCTATTTTTCTATTTTTAATCAGTTCTCACATTAAAAAATGAGGGCAAATTTTCAACTTAAAGTTTTTTTGGGGGGGGGTTTGGGAGGGTAGCATATAGGAAAAATAATCATGTCCCTTCATGTTTGCCCTGCAGAAATTTTCAAAGTTTCAACTGATATTTTCTGGAAAATTTAAAAAAAAAATTAAAATTTATATATTGCTTTTCCAAAAACTTAAAAAATGCATACGCTTTAGTTAGGGCAAAATCTAATCGATTTGACATTTTAACTAGCACAATCAACCCACTTAAATTGAAGGATATATAGGTAACATAAGGAATTCGGGTACCCATCTTTGATACCCAAGATAATTTTTGCCTTTAGCTTGTTCGAGTTAGGGTGGAAATGCATCATATCTGTCGTTCTATTCCTGTCTTACGGATGTGTACGTATTTGTTCGCACGTTTTGGAACAATGTATTGATAAAGGTTATATGAGTGGGCCGGTAATTTAGTAGCTCCAGAAACTTTGCTTGGATCATTATTACTAGACCATAGTGAGCTTAATTATAGACAAAGTCGTAGTTAAAAGGTGAAATAACCCCTATTTATCATGTATCTGCAGCACACGCTTTTAGTGTTTGAGATCACCACAATGTTATCCAAGAGCAAGAAAGAATGTGCTCGATGAAGAAGAATGTGTTGGTGCCACCTTAGTTATACACCAGTATCTGGAATGAAAGAAATCTTCGAAAGAAAAAAAGAAAACAAAGAAACAGAAAGAAGAAAAAGATAATAAAAGTGTCAAAGTATAAAGGCAAGAGTTATGGCACATGGAATCAAGTATCTGCTATTCACCCTCATCGTTATCACGTTTTTTCCTCTTTGAGAATTTTGTCTAAAGGTTGCTCACATTATCCCGCAACGGCTAAATGTTTATGTGTCTAAGTACACACATATGGTAGCGACCTAGATTATGTTGTTCAATTGAGTGACTTCAAAAATATAAACCCGATCTGTGTGACTTCATGTGAATTAAAAATTAAACACTTTCCTATGTTGAGGTGGCTGTTATATGTCTAGTTCCCTGAAAAGTTATAAAACAGTAAACTCTTTTTAATACTAAAATGATTTTTTCTCCACGTCACGATAAATGATCTTGTTTTCTCGCTTTTGTTGCTTGAAGGCAAGCAATAGCTAAGTGTGAAGGGATTTGATAACGCCTAAATTATACATGTTTTTGGCGGCGTTATTTGTATATATTTGATCATTCTCGTGAAGCTTTTGGTGACTTAATTCAAATATATTTGCAAATTATATGTTCTAGGTACTGTCCGTTGAAGAAAATGGAAGATTTACACGAAGTTTTGAAACTAAACGAAGAAATATCTGAAGAATAAAGAACTCCCGACACCTGTTCACTGTTTAGGTCATAAACTCGTCATTACAACTACCACCGTTTATAGTTTGTTTCCATCGGCCAACACGAGCGGAATTCAATTATCTACAACCATATAAAAGGCCAACTACTGAAAATGACCAAAAGTATGCCGCACTTGCAGAAAGTGCGGCGCACTTTTTCACCAGAACTGAAAAGTCTTTTAACACCCAAAGTGCGGCGGTTTTGGCAAAAGTACGGCGCACTTTTGAGGCGGTGGAGAGAATTAAATGCAATTACATGCTAAGTGCATTAACTCACTATGTGTGGCGCACAAATAAGTTTGTGCGGCGCACTTTGGCCCATTTTTTAGCCTAACAAATACACCCATAATCACCATCAATCCATATCTCGTAGCCCACACAAACTCCTCAACTATCGTTTAGAACACTTAAAAGAAGTGTTTTTGGTGATCTTGGCTTAACAAACCAAGGAACCAAACACCCATTCAAACCACCATCACCACCATCGACCACCACCACTCTCCACCATCAATTCCCAGGTTTTTATCCATTCAAAGAAGCATAATAGAATGTATATTCGAATCATAACATTGTGACAGAATTTGTTTATATTCTCCCCCGATTTTTGCTTGCGAATATCAGTAATATGTTTCTTGAGAAATTCTTGTGAAACTCACCATATTTTGCTCTGAAGCCGGTATATAACGCTTGTTACTCATTTGAATATGATCTTTATTGAATCAGATGAATGTTATGTGTTTTGTTACTTATTTGATCATGGAGTAGTCATCTTGTGTTTGTTTGGGCAATATGTGATCTTGGATATGGAGCGTTTGGATATGTGTTTATTAATTGTAAAACATATTTTATACAAAAAAAAAGGCTAAAGGGTTCTTTATAATGTGTTTTATCATTCCACTTAATATATTGTTTATAAAACATAACAAAGGCCGAAAGGATTTGTTGTTTATTAATCGATATAATCACTAGTAAGATTTAAACCGAAAGGATTTATAACTTGTGATAACTCTATTTTCTAAAACTTATAAACACTATTCCAAACACATCATTATCTAAGTGATCATTGCCTAAATAAAAACATAACCTTATTCATTGTTCGAAATCACTTTATGTTATAATCCAAATATATGCAGAATTTGGTTAATTGGATCTGTACAATCTTATAACCTTAGCAACCTAATTATACAAAACTGTGAAAACTTCAATTCCTGTGAAACGACATGGACTTACCTAAAGCTATACTATACACGAACGGGTATACTTTTCTGAGTGTTGTGTTTTTAGTAAAAAATCGTAGTTTCAGTATTATCCATTTATAAAGCTTGTAAAACACCCATGAGATACACACAGATCCGCCTCGGGGTCCCCTCCGAAGGATTAGAGTCAACAACATAGTCCCGGTGAATAGGGTTGTAAGTGAAGCATCGGGTCGTAATAGAAGGGATTATCCCAATAGGTACCATGTCATCGTCATATGGTACCTTAAGTACTCGGTACTTATTTGACCATTGACGTAATTCCGGTGAATGAGGTGCTCAGGAACGTGTCAGTGGGGGGGGGGTTAAAAAAAGTCTGGTGATGGTGATGCTCGGGTCCAGGCCAAAGTCAAGAGATGATGGGTGCCTAAAAGCTGCTTAAAACTACGGTACATCCTCAGGTGCCTCTAGCTCATCATCAGATACCCACTCACTGGAATCTCCATAGGCTCAGAATCAGAAATCAAACAAGTGTAGGTAACTGTCAAAGATACATTACTAGCGTTAACAATAAAATTAACTTATATAAGTATAATATATAAGACATTATAATATAATAACATAGATATAATTTGAAGTACGTGTATAAGATCTATAGTAAGCATCTAGTATAGATCAACTAATCAAACAAATAGTGAATGAATTCCCGTGAAAAACTTTTGTATGTAAGCAATGTTTTGAAAATAATTAACGTTCAAGCAACACATTTGACCTGGTTGCCTCTATATACCTTGGCTCTAGGTATACCAATATGTACACCCCCAAAATTGGGGTCCAGCAAAAAAGATATTCAGGAGTGTTACTTCATAATACTACAGCACAAGATATGAGAACGACCTCTATATGAGATCGATTAAAAAATACATTCGATTTGACAGAAATGTGTTACAAAAGCTCCAACTTAATAGTTCATTATTTTGTTGTTGAAAACATAAAGATTTGTTGATGACATAACAAAATGTCCCAAAATGTAATTCAGTAAATTTCTGTTAGGGCATTTAGGAACTTCAAAAAGATGCTTACCCGAATGTATCCATGTTGTGACACTATTGACCTGAAAAAACATGCTTAAAAACGTCAAAATAAAGTTAGTGAATTCACAGTTTTATTATGTATATAAAGTAGACCGAAATTCAAATGAAAGAACAATGTAACACATCTTATATCTCAAATATAATTACGTTTCCCTTAAGCTCATGACACTGGAAGCTCGAAACATGTATGAATTGCACATAAATTGCCCACATGGCCCTGTAGATGTTTAACTCGCAACATCCTAAATCCGACATGGTATACGTTCGTTGTTCGGTAAACCGATACTAGTGAGCGCTACTCACTCGAACGGGGATGTCAATCTCAAATAGATCTATTTATAACATTCGCGCTTACACCAAGTAATTGACAGTTCATGATAATGGGCTCAGTGGGTTATCGCTACTTAGGCAAACACGTAATCTTGTTTAAAAGTGTACTTGTGTCCAATATGTAAAACAATGCATGTTTCTCACCTCCAAAAGTTGTAAATCATTGTAATCATATAAAAATAGGACTATGAACTCACCTCAGTAAATGAATTGATTATATAAATAAAATGAGTCAATCGTCACGTAAAATCCGAATGCAACCTTGAGTGAAAGATTAATATGATGAACACACTAATCCTATAAACCCCTAACTTAATGTGTTTAAACCCTTGCTTCCAAAACAAACCCTAGCCTTGAAAACCTTAATTTCTTTCCTTGGAAAACCCTTGATTTAACTTGCAAGATCATTTGATACACCTTAGATAATAACCCTAAACACACTTGTAATGGCTTTGTAATACTTTGAAACTCAAAACTATGATTTAATTTAGGGGGATTATTTAAGGCCGTAGGCTTTTGATTAAGAAAGGAGAGGAATTTGTGTTTTAGCTAGTTGTAATTATATTGTTAAATGAAAGTCATATATTGGTGAGAGGTATAGTCTCGCCCGAAACATTCGATAGAAGAAATATAGCTTAGATCCTGCCTAGCCAAACTAGCACGTGCTAAAACTAAATAAATAACTTCCGAGAATCAACCATAATTCTTCAAGTACTCAATATAAAACCCATTGCCAAACACCCCTTTTCCGTCTACCATTGTTGTTGTCGCTGAATTCCCAGGAGATTGGTGATATATTCCGGTTGGTTACAGAAGTATAGGGTGTAGGCTTGATATTGGAATCATTGGTTGATGTTGGTATTGGTTGTTGAGTCGAATATTTTGTTATTCGATCTTTTGTTATCATACACTTTTGTTTACGAATCGTTGGTACATTCTTATTTATATTTATGATGAAATATTATGAGTTTATCATTTATAATATGGTTGTTATAAATATGAACATGGAGTAGTTGTATTATGTTTGTTTGGGCATAATGTGATCTTTGATATGTAGTGTTTGGATATGAGTTTATTGAATTGGTAAAACATATTTTATATAAGAAAATAGGCCGAAAGGTTTCTTTATACATGTGTTCTATCAATCCATCTAATATATTATTTATAATAACTTATAAAGGCCAAAAGGATTTGTTGTTATTAATCAATATAATCACTAGTTATATTTAAAAGCCGAAAGGATTTATAACTTGTGATAACTCTAATTTCTAAACTTATAAACACTATTTCAAACACATCATTATCTAAGTGATCATTGCCTAAACAAACATACCTTAATCATTTGATTGAATCATCTTTTAATCACTTTCGTTATAATATCCAATATATGCAAGATTTGGTTAATTTGATCCGTGACAATCTTATTAACCTTAGCACCTTAATTACAAACTGTGAAAACTTCAATTCTCGTGGAACGACCTGGACTTACCTCAAAGCTATACTATACACAAACGGGTATACTTCCCGAGTGTTGTGTTTTTAGTAAAAATTGGTATTTCTAGTATTATAAATTTAAAGCTTGTAAAACACACATCATTTCCCCTCCCTTCTAATTCGTGCTCATCCAGACATAAATTGTGGAATAAAAAGAATAAATGAAGAGAAATAATGATGGAAGCGATGAGCTTGACAATGTCATAACGGATGACGGTTAGCATACGATAAACTTCATCCGCGAAGTTATGTAGCTCTTCTCGAGTATTGCGAATGTTCATAGAACAATCACACGACGAGGTACGAGGTTGTCTTAAAGGTGGTAGCGGAAATGTGGACAAAAGATATTAACCATCTATATAATAATAGAGGCATAATTAAGGTTTTTGTAAAACGACTTAGACATGAACAATGAGTGACATTTTAATTTGCATTTCGCGAATTAAAAATGCTTAAGCATTTCGGATGAAATGATTTAGTTGTCGAGATTTATCGGAATGTATTTAATAGTAACAAGACTATTAAAATGAGAATGACACGTTTATGAGATTTGTTTCATCATTCCTAGACCTAGACTGGTTTGGTGAGGATGTCGGCGATGTTGTCTTCCGACAGAACTTTTTCGATGAAGATATTTCCTTTTGGACATTGTCGCGAAGGAAATGACGACGAATTATTTATGAGATTGTTCTATCCTATGATCGAATGGAAAAATGTTCGATCCTCCATTGTGTATGAGTAGCATGACTTATAAACCAGGTGACATTCAAGGGGATGGAAATGACTAACGGGAGTGAAAGGTACTTTAGCTTAAGGTGTGTAAATAAGGAGCTAACGAAATATTTATGTAAAACTTGTAAGACATTTGTCACCACTAAGTTGATTTAAGCTTTTAGTCTTTAGGAAGAGCATTTTAACATAGTTGTTAAAAGGCTTAAATATAAAAATTTTTCCGGATATGACCTTTAACGTCTTAGCGATCGCAAGTTAAATTACTTGATATATTTCGGATGAAAATATATTAAGTTGTCAAACCTACTATGGATGAATGTAAGATATCTATCTAAACTTTTCCTTGACGAAAGAGTGGATTATTTGGAAGAAGGCGAGATGATGATTAAGGGAATGTGTGGGTGAAGACTCTAGGAGATATAAGACCATTTTACGACTCTTTTGACCTTTTAGATTTGTGACACAGACGCGAAGAAAAATATTCTAGTGTGAGAAAATATATACCTAGATGCATAAGACTTATAGATATAGGCATATAAGTTTATCTAAGCATGCATCGACACAATAATTAACAAGATTAATGTGTAAGACTCTATGGCATTTAAATGTTAATTGTCCTATATCAAGCTAATATAGTGTAGGTGTACAATTAACATGTAAGTCATGTAAAACATGTTAGCATTTAGCATTTAGAGGCATGTATCATTTAGATAAACTAAGAAATATTTTATCTAAATTGCTAGAAAAAGACAAATGCCTTTATAATAGACATGCATTTAATATCTAAGCAATTAAACGTTGAGCATCAAGATTATGAGGTCATATAATTGCATTCATGTAAACAAGTAATCATCTTGAAACATTAAAGCACATATGTAAGGTGCATTGTGTCTAGATTGACTAAGGAGAAGCCTAATTTCTACGTGCTTAGTGTGTACTCCTAATGAGATACAAAGTCTATCGATGTAGACTATCATTAGGCATATTTAGAAAGAGTCATTTAATCAAATTAGAGAATGAATATGAGACTATCACTAGTGGTGCTCAATTCAGGCTAAACACGACCATTTTTAAGGGTTATACACCAAACCGAACTTCACTCTTAGAAGCAATTCAACCGTTAGGTCAAATTGAATTTCTAGTGCAACAGATTCTCTAGTAATCATTCTCATGTTAGACAAAATAGAATTCTTATATTTTCCTATTGAAGTGTAGCAAAGATAAAATTTGTATTATCTTTTCATAAAGGCCTATACATGACCGCAACTAACATCTTTAATTCCGGGTTCCGCCATAAATCCTATATCAAGATGTGTGGAATTCTAAGATAAGCGTAAGCAATGATTTTTAATCTTTTATTCAAGATTTATAGTTTGGTTTGGTTTCGATTACGATATTGCTCTAATTAAATGGTGACTTATGATTTAGTCCATCTTACATGTGTAGTTGTCTCCATATGTAGTTGTCTACATTGAAATTTAACGTGTTTGGTTTTTCAAAAGCCAAGAGATGTGCTTATTTGTGACAATGACAAATATGTTATATTGAGAGTGTTTTAAGAATTCTCAATTTCATGTCATGTGAAATGAATCTCATCAATATTATTTATCTTAATTGAGTTTGTAATTCTTTAATGATAAATAATTGAAAAGAACATTTTATTTTAACCAAAATGCTTTTACTAAAATTATTATTCTTATCAATGTTGATAATATTTATAAATTTAATAAGTATTTGAATCAAAAGTATTTTACTTGTTATTGCATTGACACATATTTATAGGTTAATTTTTTAATTCTAATAACTTATCTTTTTCAAATTATATGTAGTGTATTTTCTTGTAACACAACTATTTATGCTACGAAGAAAATAAAATGAATAGAATATATACTATCCTATCATTACATGTGAACAAGTAATCATCTTAAAACATTAAAGCACATATGTGAGGTGCATTGTGTCTAGATTGACTAAGGAGAAGCCTAATTTCTACGTGCTTAGTGTGTACTCCTAATGAGA
Organism: Tanacetum coccineum; assembly: GCA_026074375.1. Taxonomy (NCBI): domain Eukaryota; kingdom Viridiplantae; phylum Streptophyta; class Magnoliopsida; order Asterales; family Asteraceae; genus Tanacetum; species Tanacetum coccineum. Next base: position 32,058 of record BQNB010041448.1, read on the forward strand.
TACAAAGTCTATCGATGTAGACTATCATTAGGCATATTTAGGAAGAGCCATTTAATCAAATTAGAGAATGAATATGAGACTATCACTAGTGGTGCTCAATTCAGGCTAAACACGACCATTTTTACGGGTTATACACCGAACCCAACTTCACTCTTGGAAGCAATTCAACCGTTAGGTCAAATTGAATTTCTAGTGCAATAGATTCTCCAGTAGTCATTCTCATGTTAGACAAAATAGAATTCTTATATTTGCCTAATGAAGTGTAGCAAAGATAAAATTTGTATTATCTTTTCATAGAGGGCCTAACATGACTCAACTAACATACTTTAATTCCGGTTCGCATAATCCTAATCAAGATGTGTGGAATTCTAAGATAAGCGTAAGCAAGATGTTTTAATCTTTTGTTCAAGATCTATAGGTTGTTTGGTTTCGATTACATATTGCTTGATTTAATGGATGTCTTATATTTAGTCATCTTACATGTGTAGTTGTCACATGTGATATTTAACGTGTTTGGTTTTTCAAAAGCCAAGAGATGTGCTTATTTGTGACAATGACAAATATGTTATATTGAGAGTGTTTTAAGAATTCTCCATTTCATGTCATGTGAAATGAATCTCATCAATATTATTTATCTTAATTGAGTTTGTGATTCTTTAATGATAAATAATTGAAAAGAGACATATTTTATTTTTTTAAACAAATATGCTTTTCTAAAATTATTATTCTTATCAATGTTGTATATCATAATTAAATAAGTATTTGAATAAATGTATTTTTACTTGTTTATGCATTGACATGTATTTTGATAGGTTATTTTTCAATTCTAATAACTTATATTTTTCAAATTATATGTAGTGTATTTTCTTGTAACACAACCATTTATGCTACGAAGAAAATAAAATGCATATGATATATATTATCCTTTATCAATCGTTTAATACGATAAGTCCATAAAATCTTTAAACATAATGTTTCCCAAACATCATGTTATCCTAGGTAAATAAACAAGAATATTATTTTTATTTGAGAATTTAGTTAAAAGTGAATTTTAGCTATGAGTTGTGATTTTATGTTGTATGAGAAAAGTTTACATATATTGTTAGTTTGCTCGTGTTTGGTTTTTTGAAATGACACATTTACCAATTGCATTGCAATGTAAATTGCTTGAATATTTCGGACGAAACATCCATGTCGTCAATCCTACTTCATTGTGTATTTTATGCATGTATTAAACATATTAGTATAATATTTGGAACACAACCATTGGAAAAGTAGACTCAATATGGCATCATCAACACAAGTGTGAGTTATGATCCGATGCATATTCTTTTCATCTAGAAAAGAATGTAATTATTTTCATATCAATCAAGTGTGATTGAGTTATGTAGATCCAAGATGATATCTTTTGTTATGTTTTGATATAATCTTGAAACTAAACAAATAAGAATCCAATTTCATGTCCATACACAAAAACTTGTCAACTAGATTCAATAAAGATATCAATCATAATTTGAATAATGAATTGATATATTCTCTAAATTTTTCTTGACCCTCACGAACACTCATTTAAAAGAAAATAAATATTTAAATAGTGTGTTTCATTAATCCCAAGATTAGTTGTAAGGTGAGGTTGATGAATAATGATAAGTTAATTTTTTATTTCAAGATTGTCGTAAATTTTACTTGTGCTAAAAACTATTTGTTGTTACGTATAATATGCATAGTTTTTGACATTTTATGAGTATATAAATGAGTTTTCTAACAATTTTTATACAACACACATCATTTGTAAAATACTATATGTTTTAAAAGAAATATAATTATGTGTGTATGTTAGAACCATACAAGCACAAACATTTTCTTTTTTTTAGTTACTAATGTATTAATACAATCTTTTCTTTTATTTAACCAACTTAAGGTCAAACAAAGCAAGTTGTTGAAAATATTTAAACGTGTTGTTGAAAATAGATTAAATAATTGGAAATGTTTAGGTGACTAGTTTTAACATATTTAATAATATACTTGACAAGTTATTGAACTCTTATTCCCAAGTATATTCTCATACTCGAAAAGATTTACAAGATGTTTATGTAACATTTATAAATTAAGTGATCTATGTCTATATGCAATGCAAATACAATTTCGCAACTTAGTACAGGAAATCTAGCATAAGTTCTAGTTAGGCATAATCCGAAAAACTAGCTACAAACGAATAATGTACAAGGCACATATGCTTGGATATTCAATTAGCTAAATTTCAAATAGCAACGATCATTTAATATTTTATATTAACAAAATTAAGACACAAAGAAGTGCACATAATCATATAGCATAACACATAAAAGTACTTATCGTCGTATTGTGTATTAGATACAACAATGTATACTTAGCTCGGTTTTGTTTGAAAACGAATTAGTTTCCTCCCCATTTCAAAAACTAACCAATTTTAATATTTTTGAAAAGTTAATTACATTATTTTTCAAAGGTATACCAACTAAAAATGCCCGACTCGAAGGAAAAGGTAAAATACAAGTTTTACGTCAAAACGACACACAAATTTTTGACCACTATGTAGTATTTTGCATTTTTGACTTACTTAAGTTTGTAATAAATGCTTGGAAATACTTTTAAATGAAAGTAGACTCAGTTATCTTTAAAATGACGGGTGGTACGACTTCTACGGAGTTACGGTTGATTTTATATGAACTTTCAAAGTTTTTGAAAATCTGCCGAATCAGACAGGTGGTCCCCTTAAATATAAGGGGTCGGCACCCTAATTAAAGGGACCGGCCATAGGAATTAAGGGGACCGGCACCTAACACAGATTTACCATTTTTGTACAAAATCATTTAGTGACTTAACGGAAAGATGTAGAGCCTACTGAGTTTGATACCGAACATCAAACACTTATTTTAAGCATCATTTTTACTTCGAGCTAGTATACTAAGTGTATTTAACAACAAAACTAATACAAGTTAAGCAACGAAACATTTTTCATATTTAATCCCCCTTCATAGGTAATTTGATACATGGATCATGCTCCATTTTTAAAACTATTTGTTTTGAAAATTAGAGCGACGTGGCTCCTGATACCAATTGTGGAAATCGTAGAAGGGGGGGGTGAATACGTTTCCATTTAAAAACTTAAAATATTTCGTATCAAATTATCCATCAAGTTAGATGCAATATGATAAGTGTGAATAATACATCTATATCCACTAGAACATGTCATAGCAATATAAACACAATCATAATGTTCACTTCTATCCATGACACAATCATTATCCAAACAATAGAAGCAACAATCAACACACATATAGATCTAATGCAAATATAAATGTAAGACGATAAGGTAAATAAAGATGTAAAGCAAAAAGTAAAAGAAAGTGCAAACCGGACGCGATGATTTATAGTGGTTCGGTCACGAAGCACCTCTTCGCCCTACTCCACTCCCCGATTACCCAACTCGAGAGTTACTTAACTAGTCAACAAGCTCCCTTTAGGCGGAGAAACCATACACAACTAAGCTTACACCGATTTTCGACACTAAGCCAAATGTTGAGTTCTAATCTTAGTTAGAACCAATCTATCCCAACTTTTGTATTTTGAGGACTAAAATACTAACCACACTACTTCACAACACTTCACTTCACTTCACAACTTCACTTCACTACTAACCGCACAACTTCACTTTACCAAGACACTACCAAGATCACCACGATCTAACACACCTTCCTATGATCACCGTGATCTAACACACCTTCCTATGATCACCACGATCTAACTATTACACACGATTACAAGAGATATGAATAAGTTATAACATACAACACCATCTAACATACAAGTGATCAAATGTATTCACTTCTATGCGACTCGATCTACTACATGAAATGTAAGAAACAAAGATGATCACTTTCATGTAGAGACATCCTATACATCACTACATACCCCTTGGTATTAGTGGAATTCATCTAGGAAGTAACCATGAATCAAGCCTAATGCTAGAAACATGTTAGAAGATCAAAGACACAAATTTTTGATGTGGATTGGTGTTTGGCCATGGGTTTTGTACAAGGAGGAGGAGGGAGGAATAGTGTGGTATTTATAGGGAAATCATTTCTTGGAGAGGTCTCTTTTGCCTAATGGATAAAAGGGTGAATTGGATAATAGGATGCACCTTAATTCAAAATTTGAATTTACTAGTTTCCCTTCATTTTCTAGAAGTTTCTAGAAGCTAATTCAAATTTTGAATTCGCTAGTTTCCCTCTATTTTCTAGAAGTTTCTAGAACCTTAATTGGGCCTTGTTGGGTCGTAATGGGCCGAACTCTATTGGGGCCCCAATGGACTTGTCCGTTTTCTTGGCCCGATCCAATTAGCGAAGTCCATATTTGTAGGAGTACCGGGACGTCGATAAGAGTTGATGAATGTTTATGTAGATGATGTATGTATACAAGTAACTTGCGTACTGATTTACAAGTTACATGTTTTTCATAACCAAAACACAAAGAGTATGTATAGATTAAATATCGCAACAAGGTAGGTACAAGCACGAGTCAAGTTAGTTTTACTCGGTGAGCTTGAAAAGCACGCAGTTGCTGAAGGTAAAATTTGATTATGAGATGCTAAAATGTACACCAATTTCCAACCGTTGACATATACTTTACAGGCTGTTTAGGCTTACATCCAACCGTACGCCAACTTCTTTCCACTAATTGTTTGATTTACAGGATAATGGCAGTCACTAGCAGTACGGATTCGTTGACAAAACTGCAAGAAAAATGGTTGTCACGCAACTCGAAACCATCAGTGTTGCAGATCTGAAGCCTACTGATACCAACAATAAACCATGTTCTGTTGTATGTTGATAGAGCTGACCGATTCCAACATCAACAACAACGACGCCTACCGATCGTCCCGCGGTGGAGCGCGGGCCGACCAACTTGTTAGTAAGACATTGGTTAACAAGATTTTTTCTTGATGTTCTCTCGTAAACTTCTTGAGGATTCTCGATTCATGAATAAAAATGTGTGTATATAAACGTGTATAAAAACATGTATAAAAACGTATAATAAAAAGTATATAAAAACGTGTATTAAATTGTGAGTATAAAAACGTGCATAACAATGTAAGTAAAAACTTATATAAAAACGTATAATAAAAAGTATAAAACTGTGTGTATAAAAACGTGTATAAATTTTAAAAATAATTAGAAAATATTTTTTTTAAAGAATGCCAAATTTTGAGTTAATTACAAACGACCGTTAATATAAAAGACTAGCGTTGCAAACGGCGGGTTAAAATGTGATTAACTCATGCCACGTCAAATCCTCCCCGTTATATGTTACAATAAGAAATTTAGAGAAGTTGGATGATTTCAATAAGAAAATTAATAATAGGAAAATGTGGCAAGTTGAATGCTTTTTTAAACTATTTGCCTTTTAAAGTTTGAGTGACTTAATTTAAACACTTATATAACTTTGTTACTACTCCATATTAGGCAACATTTTCCCCAATTGAAGCTACTAACTTTACTCCACACCCATATATATTATAAAAAAATTACATAAACAAATTAATGCTATTATATATACATCGCCGCTATTATACGTGGGTAATCGTCTAGCTTGTAAATGCAAACATGCAAACACAGATTTTACTTGCAGGCCGGAACAAGTGCATTCTCGGTTTGCAAGGTGTTGGCAATACATTGAATATATAGAGTACCATCAGGGATTTAATTGTATGAACACTGATTGACACCAAGAAATAACAAGGCGTTCATCCAAAACATGTTAAAGAAACTGAACGAAGAATCACTTGGAGCTAGTCAAGCCCATACTAAAATTCCACAATTCCTCGGCTAACTCTTGATCTTTAGCAATTGTTGATGGTTCTGCTAAATTACTATCAGAAAAATACTCACCCGTGACACCTTTTACTTTAGGATTCAACGCTAGATAGCACGTTGTTGCGGCTCCCTAAAAACAATTTAAATAAACTGTAAACCACTTTGCGTTACCGGTACAGCTTTATACAAAATGAAAGCTAAAGTTCAAATAGAACCTGTGTGACATCTTTCACAAAGTACTTTAGAACCTTGTTGACGATAACTGCACCAACAAAAAAGTCAAGAAACGATCTCTAATGCCAGTGTATAATGCCAGTGTATAGTCAACACTGTAGGATTGTATACCTCAATAGATACCTGAGAAAATAGTGTAGCCGCGGAAAATTTCAGTGATAATGAATCCGGGATGTAATGAATTTGCAGTGATGTTGATCCTCTCCTCCTGATCAAGATGTATAACATTACACGTCATATAAAATGAACCCAAAATAATGCTAAAATTAAACTCATAACTAGTTATGGTAGAAAAAAGAAAAAAAAACTATTATTGTAGTTATTACCTTGAAACGCCTTGCGAGCTCGTTAGCATGAAGTATATTAGCCAGTTTTGACCGTCCATAAGCATAAACATTATTATAACTGCGTAGAACAAATGGATTAAGCTGATGTATTTTGTGAAAAGACTATAACAATTGGCGATTTACTTATTTACCTTGATTCATCATTTATTCGATCAGAGAAAATTCCTGATGATGTCCTCACAAAACAATGACCTCCAGATGATACATTGATTATTTTTCCTTCTGTTTGTTGTTCGTAAGAAGTGATCTTCATTTTTTCTAGCAACAGATTCGTCAAAAGAAAATGACCTGATAAAAATAACCCAAAGGACTGACTTTTAATTATCATTCTTTTGAATTACAAAACCATCGAGCTTGTCATTTTTGGTAAAATTGTTCATTGTTATTAATTAGTGTTGTGTTCTTGCTGATAAAGATGGTTTCTTTGTAACAATAAACAAAGTACGATGGTTTAAGAGGTCAAAGCTTCGAAGAAAACGAATAAAACATGCCTAGATGATTAGTTGCAAAATGTAGTTCGATTTTATCCTTGGAGAGCTTGAAAGGTGGAGAAAGAACCCCTGCATTGTTACTTACAACAAGAAAATAAAATAAAATTATTTTAAGCTTTTTACCTTGATCAATGGATCATATGCTTCACTTACATTAGTATGTGTAGTGGAAGGTCTAAAGAGAGACGCCATAACTACATGTACCCCACGCAAGGCCAGGACTCGTGCTGTCTCAGCTCCAATACCACTTGTAGCTCCTGGGTGCATTTGCACATACATAATTTATCAAGGGGACCAATATTATACATTGTACAAAAACTATTACAGTATCTTACAATTGATTAAATGCCTCGGTCGTTTTAACAATTCTGACAGTTAATATTGATGTTTTCTAATATGCAAGTGTTTTGTAAGAAAACAAGTTTTAGGTGTTTGAGTTAAAAAATAAAAGCTTTCAAGCCGAAAAGCAAACGCGGACGTACTGTATGATCGCAAAAGTTTTATTTCTCGTCTTATTATTTTCTAACTCGAAAACACAAAATATTATATTCTCGTACTTTCAATGAACTTATGGATGTGGGTTCGAGAATAAGTAGTTAAACCGCATGGAAGATTAGTATGAGCTTAGCAAGAACTCCAACTTTGACGTCAAACTAAATAAACCTTAACATCGATCATTATTGACTATTGACCTGAATAGCTCAAATCAAATTTGAACAAAAACATTTAAGGTGGTCAAACACTCAAACTTACCGGTAACAATAGAAACGAGACCTGATCCATCAATCCCATCAGTGACTTCCTCAGCCGTCGAAGAAGCTGAAAATCCCGACTCTCCTTTTCTTCCGAAAATCCACATGCTCTTACGTTACTTAAGAGACCGATGAATATATACTATATCGAGAAGTTATCAACTTGATTATGATTCGTGGTTAACAAGAAGTATTTAGGTACCTGGACTGGATGGATTATATAGTAAGATACGTCAACCAACTTAATTATCTGTCTCTATTCTTACATAATAATTTTATTAACAATTTTTTGCGTTTTTAGCTAAGTAGTTTGTATTGAGTGAGACGTTTGTATTTTTTAGGCGGTTTTATGTTATTGTGGGTTATCGTTTTGGTTTTGCATGATTTGGTTTGGTTGTGTTGTGTTGGGCTTTTTTGTTTATGGTGGTAAGGTTTGGGTGGTTTTGCGATTGAGGTTGGTGTACATTTTTGGATAATTTTTAGTTATGGGTTTTTTTGGTTTTTTTTTTGTAGTACGGTGGGTTTAACTTTGTGTAGAATTAATAGTAATTTTTATTACGGCATTTTAGCTGTGTCACATGTAACTTAATATAGTCTGTTTTATTTATTAAGTTAAAGTGATAGCCAGTTTGGTATGTTTTGTTGTTCTATGTAAATGATTCGTACTAGTTAGGAATACTATAATTAATTATCAATTGAATATAGCTATATAAAGCTTATAGGAATGTATTTATGATTAACCTTCTATTTAACGAACTAGATATATTTACTTTGCTATCCCAATTATCAGTTAAATGGAATATGAACAGGCAGCACCTCCATATATTATTGGTGTTTGAATTCATAAATTTGTACATTTTGTTTTACTTGACTAAAAAATTCTGTCGCACTCCAATGTCATTTTACTTATCCCGTGCAAGTCATAACTTTTGGTTGTTAATTATTACGTTGGTAATCACAGTACTAGAATATCGCTTATTGCCATCGAATACTTTTAGCCACGACTAAAGTCGTAGATAACAGTCAACTAAATGACAAAAAGACGACGTTTGAATATGAAAAACAGCTGTTCAAAAAAATATATATGAAAAAGAGTGTACCGATGACAAAGACGTCGCTAATTTTTTTACAAACATTGAATGACTTTTAAGGGTAAAAGCTACTTAATTTTTCAAATTTCTCAACATCTTATTATCACCATCCAAACATGACAGCTAGTCTTACGTGGCACCGGTTAAATTGACGACCGTTTATTTTATTATTGCAACGTTAGTCATTTATACTAACGACCATTTGTAATTAACTCAAATTTTGATTTTTCTTAAAAAAATCTATTTTCTAATTATTTTTATAATACACGTTTTTATACGCGTTTTTACCCATGTTTTTATATAAGTTTTATGCACTTTTTTATACACGTTTTATACAACTTTTTATACACGGTTTTATACACATATTTTTATACACACGTTATTATACATACATTTTTATACACACATTTTTGTACATAGTTTTATACACACATTTTTATACACGTTTTTATATACACATTTTTATACACGTTTTTATACACACATTTTTATACACATGTTTTATACACACATTTTTGTACACGGTTTTATACACATGTTTTTATACACATGTTTTCATACACACGTTTTCATACACACATTTTTATACACACGTTTTCATACACACATTTTAATACACGTTTTTATACACACATTTTATACACGTTTTTATAAACATGTGCGTATAAAAACGTGTATAAAAATATGTGTATAATAGAGTTTGTTAAAAACGTGTATAAAATGTATTTATAATAGAGTTTGTATAAAAACATGTATAAAAATGTGTGTGTAAAAATGTGTATAAAACGTGTGTATAAAAATGTGTGTATAAAACCGTGTATAAAAATGTGTGTATAAAAACGTGTATATAAAAATGTGTATAAAAATATGTGTATAAAAATGCGTGTATAAAAATGTATATAAAACTGTGTATAAAATGTGTATATAAAAACATGTGTATAAAAATGCATATAAAAACGTATATAAAAATGTGTGTGTAAAAACGTATATAAAAATGTGTGTTAAAATATGTGTATAAAACCATGTATAACATGTATAAAAACGCATATAAAAATGTGTGTACGAAAACGTGTATAAAAATGTGTGTATAAAACCGTGTACAAATTTGTGTATAAAAACATGTGTATAAAAATGTGTGTATAAAACCGTATATAAAAACGCGTATAAAAGTGTGTATTAAACCGTGTATAAAATTGTGTGTTTAAAAACGTGTATAAAAATGTGTGTATAAAAATGAGTATATAAAACCGTGTATAAAAACGTGTATAATTTATAAAAATAATTAGAAAATATTTTTTTTAGGAAAAATCTAATTTTGAGTTAATTACAAATTAAATGGTCGTCAATATAAAAGAGTAACGTTGCAATAATATAATAAACGGTCGATAACATGATGTTACATAAGTCATGCTAATGATTGAATAGTCTCACGTGTAATCATCTAGCGCTATTGTAGAATATCTTAACACACACAAGGTATGGATTCAATGTAGGATTTAGAGAGAGAAAGAGAGGTGGTTGGATGAACACTTAGAGAGAGAAAGAAAATAAGAAATGTTAGATTACTAGGTGAAAGAAATAAACAACCAACACCCTTTCCATAGCATGGAAAGGGTTTATATATCCTTACATATGGCCGGCTATGGGCTTTGTCCATGGGCTTTCCCTAAGCTAGCCTATTAAGGTTCTAAATATTACTTAACGAGCTATCAAATGATATAAATGGAAGTGACCGATACTTTCGTATTCCTAACAATCTCCCCCTAAGGGAGGTCACTTCATTTTTTACCAAAATAATAAATCTTAAGCCTTAGCATTCTATTGCTTTGTCTCAGTCTTGTGCTCGCCAGACTTGTTTTCTTTTACTTCAAATTGTGAAAGTTTGTGTGATCTTTGGACTTTAGGCCTTTGGCTTGTTCTAATAGGCTAGACTTGTATGTAAATTCTTAAACTTCTTTGAGATCATCAAACAAGCTATAATTCTTATATCATTTGTGCTCTTTTGCTCTTATGTGATCTTGGTGACTTCTAGACCGAGATGCTTCATACTGAATGTTGTTTATTGGTCTTGAAAGCTTGAATATGAATCTTTCTTAAAAAATCTTTAACTATAACACTTTTCGTCACTTAGAGAAAGACAGGTTCTGGTATCAAAGTTGACGGAAACTTCTTATGAAATTCTTTGACTTTATCACTTCGTCAATTCAAGAAAGACGTTACGGTATTAGAGTAGCGGGAAGTCTTGAAAACATGTACTGAGCGGGCATGATGTTTTACTTTTGTTGGTTCAAGTATGAGCATGTTGTTTGGCTTCGACACAGTCATCGGGAACTGCTCCACCGTCAGGAAATCTGATATATGGGTTGTGATTATAAACAACATATATGGACGAAAGTGGCTTTGTCACTTCATCGAATACAGTTGTAACAACCAGGTTCCGTTACTCAGTATACATATTCATGTGTTCATGGTAGAATTTCAATGAATCTCCTTTGACAGGGTGTTTCGCAGCTGACTAGCTGTTCTCATTATTCGGAGCGTCTCAAAGACAGTCAACATTGGTAAGAGTGAATCGTTAAGTTACTATCTTACCCGATATTAAGCCGTCATTATTCGTGTCGATTTACTATGTTCAGATTACCTTTGAGGCTTCCATGGACCATCAGATTGAAAATCGATTTAGATAATAGTCGGTGTGGCAAAATGCAAATTGTTTTTATGACACACCAACAGTTTTATCTTTTTCAAAATTCATTCGTCAATTTATAAGCTAGACCGAATCGATATCCAGTATCACAAGTTTGATACGTATAGGATCTCACAAGTTACCTACCAAGAGCTTGTTTGATGTTGGCTCAAGCAGGATTTCCATCTTCACTGTGAATACTTAAGTATCACTCGGATGTTCTGCAAATCACAAGGCATAAGCGTTTTGGACTCTTAATATATATTTCTTGTTTTTCACATTGTGTGAATTAGCAAGCATAATTTTGACAAGTGTCCTAATGAGATTTATGGACTCCTTTGGCACTTGACTCAATAGTGCACTTTGGTTTTAGTAATCGGAGGCTGGAGAAGACTGACACCTTTTCAATACCAACTAACTCGGAGTGATAAAGTTGATAGAAATGCGTGTAATTTCCGTGAGAAATGAAACATAAATCTTTTGAGAGATTCTGAGTGGCTAGGGAGGGTTGTGCATTGCATCACTGGGTCCATGATGTCAGTCTTCAATGTCAGCAGTCATCTTTGTGATTGTTGATAGCAGATGTATTGACCCGGTTTTTGCCTAAGTGTAAGGAGGGCTTCTTTCTTTTCACCCTTTATCTTAACTTTTCTTTTTAATTCTTCAACCCCATTTAGTGCTTACCAAGACTTCATAACTAGAACCTTATTGTGTTTGTTCCAGTACTAGCTCCATCTCAGTCGGTACTTTTCTCTTATTCTCACTTTTACTCCTTTTTTATATCATAACTATGGACTTCTACACTAACTAGTGGAATGTCCCTGGGTAGATCCCTCTGGTTCTAGCTGGATCGTGGGAACGAATACCTATACCTAACCACCTTATAACTCTGATACAGTAATTTAAATGGTCGGTCTTTGGTACTTCCACATTTCAGCCAACACGTAACCATCTGCTCCCCATTCATATGTGCATCGTTTAATCGAAAGAGTTTAGCACATATATGGGTTGGCGTACACTAGAGATCTTTAAAATTCACATCTTTAATCATATATTTTAATCACATTTTCTCCCTTTATCAAAAATGTTAAATCTCTTGATATTTTTGATATCAATTGATTTAAATATTCTTGGTTTCAGGGAAAAAAATGTCCAATTTTTAACAAGTCGATTATTGGAACATTTTAATGACCCTTTCTAATTATGAGGATATTATATGGTGTTTGAGTAAGTTAATTTAAAAAAAATTGAATTTACTAAGAAATTCTTGAAAATTCATACTCAAACACTATATATACCTAATTTTTAAGTATACATATTCACAAGTTTATAAAATACGAAATGACCTTATAATGACGAACACAATATGACGAAGTCATATTGTTCATTGAAGTAGCCGGAGGTCAGTTCCGTAGTGTCTCCCACCAACAAACTTTTCAAAGCTCCTTATCATCCTTATTTCCTTTAGCTGCTTATCAATTGCCTTGATCATGATATTAGCTCTTTTCTTTTCTAGTGAACTTCATCTTCTCTGTGGCAGGTACTCCATTCGGATATTCTTAGTGATGTCATCTAGCAATGTTCGAAGCCTTGTTAATGTGCCATCGTTGAACTTGTAGAGTTCATCTGAGCGCATCAACCTGTTTCTCCCTTGGGTGTCAACATAAATGAATCATTGAGGGTCTTGATATGGAGTGTATGGGCCCTTTTTCCTGATGTCGGGTCTTGTAATTTCAGTCTTGGTGACGTTGATCTTCTTCTGGTAACTTTCGACTCCCAGTTGAAGATCTTCGACTCTCTTTTGAATAACCATGCTTCTGGTGAACATTCGTAGTGCTATAGCAAAGTCGAAAACATCATCGCCCAAGAGATTGGTGAGCCTGTTCTGAACAATAAGGATCATCATGTCCTCGATGTCATTGATACGAAGTCTTGGGAAGTCGTCTTCCTTGAATGTGTAAAGGTCGTTATCGGCTCTTCGTACTTTAATCTCTCTCAAGTACCCATACCTATGTTTTCTCATTACCTCGACCCGAGTCACTGCCAGAATACGTTTGGTAGAGTACACATCATGAGTTGATTCCAAGCCTTGCGCATACCCATAGAAGGTCTTACGTTGATCTCTCCAATGTGAAATACCCCAAAGTGCATGTTTATCATAAGAGACTTTAACAGGACTCCAAATGTTTCGAACCATGTCTTCAATTCCTGGAAGATCATATTGTGCGGCCTTTATCTTTGTTATGGAAGTCGTATACGTCATGGTTGAGATTCCTCCTTGCAGATACTTGAGATCGTTGTTGAAGAAGTGGTCAACCGGTTCCATTTGACAATTCCTATTCATGACTAAAGGGAGGGGTTTGGTAAGATCAAACGGATAATCACCACCTTCTGGGTTGTCCCAATCAAGTTTCTCCAATAAAGCTTTGTAACATTCTTCAAAGCCATATTCCAACTCAAAAAAATTGGTACGTGTGCCTTTGAGAAGTTTGAATGCTGGCCTTAACAGGGTTTCTTGAGTCAGATTGGTAATGTTCAGGCCATTCATGATGTATGCAGAGAAGTCTATAGGAGTGCTCATTAATTTATCGAAGGTTTTTGATGATTTATCAGCTGAAGATGCAAGGGTCATTAACCAACTTTGAGTTGGTCCTTGTTGAGGAGTCTTGCCAATATTACAATCAGGATCTGTAGGATCTTCAAGTTGTTTAGGTTTGGTAAACCAGTCACGTTTAGATGCAACCTTTCTCTTGGGTTCTTCATCATCATTACCCAGATTCTCCTCTTGATCTTGTGGCATATCAGAATCTGCAACCTCAAACTATGGTTCCTCTGACAGAACAGACTTTCCAGAAAATTTTGATTGAGACTTGGTGCCTTTGGATGAGCCAGACGTTGATTCTTTAGTTTTTGGACCTTTTGTTGGTTCTGCATCCTTGCTTGTCTTCCACTTCTTCAACCCTCAGTCTGATTCAGCAGAAGGGTCTTCATCTTTATCTTTATCTTTGCAGCTTCTCTTCAATGAATACACTTTATCATAAGTGGAGAAGAGACTCTTGTCAAGGTCATAAGACTTGATCAATCCATCATAGCATTCTTTGTGTTTAACAGCTGTCAGATATGATTGACTTTCTTCCATTTTGTCAATAAGAATGTTCTTTATCTCAAATTTTGTAAGCGAAGAAGCAGCCTCATATATAGACTTTGGTTGTGAAGACTCCTTGGCTAGAACTACATGCTC
>BQNB010041449.1:0-46754 GCA_026074375.1 Tanacetum coccineum
GTCTTGTTTGCTTGAATATCTCCATGGTGTGAGGCATTTTAAATGTGATCTTCTCATCATCTTGCTCAAACATGACCGTTCTTTCTTCTTCATTGTAGACAAGGCCGGTTTCATCTATGAAGGCTCTTCCGAAAACCATTTCTCCAAGGCAGCGATCAATAATGCTAGTGGTATCTTCTAATATCATAAAGTCGCATTCATAGGCGAAGCTTCCTATGAAATTTTTTAGATTTCTTACTCTTTCTACAAAGTTGCTAATTTTATTTAGGTTTGACAGTTTCTGCCTCGAACTAAGCCCATAAGTCATGATCTGATTATATTGACTCCTAGACATGATATTGATTAGTGATGCTAGGTCTATGTAAGCATGTTTCTTGAAGAAGTGACAGATCATGCAAGAAATTTTGATGTTGTTCAGGCTTCCGGCTCTTATTCTCGCCTTTACCCATGAGGGTCGAGGATTCTTTAATAACCATTCATGATGTGATCATTCCTTCATAGTTCGGAATGAGTTAAAGTTTTTATCATCTTCATCCTCTTCCTCCTCTTCGAGTATTTCTTCAACTTCCTCATCAGTTTCAAATTCACTTTCTTTTTCTTCAATTACCTCTTTTTACTTCCACGTTGGTTTCCATTTCATCTTCCTCCTTGCCTTGCTTCTTTACCTCTTCATTTCCTCTTGTCATTTTACCGAGGTCGTGTCTGCATACATTGGTTGATGAGACATCTTTTTCCGTATCACTGTCCTTGCTGAGGATGACGATCGAATTGACGAATTAAACGCGCTTTGGAGCTGACGGATTCTTATTTAGTTCTTTTATGGATGTAGGAGAGAGATATTTTGGGGAGAACAACTTCGACGGGCTTTTGATTCCTTTCATTCTTAGTTCCTCCCTTCCGACATGACTGATTGCTGCAATGCTCTTGGGGGCCATAGAGTTTCCTGCATTTTCGGGGGTAGATACATCATTGAGTTTTTCGGAAACAGTTTTCCAAAGAAGGTTAATCTTTCCAATCATGTCGTCCTGCTGTTGTCCGAGTTGGTTTCTTAGGTGAGATAACCTCTTCTCTTGGTTAGAGTTGAAATCAAGTAATGCCTTTTCAAGCCTCATTTAATAGCCAGAGGAGTGGATGGAGATTGATCTGTTTTGTGGGTTAGTGAAGGTTTGGGAATGTGCCCAGTTAAAGTTTGGTTTCTCCTTCCAGGTGTTGCTAGCATCATTGAAATTCCTTGGCCCTTGGTTTGGAGTAAACCGCTTACCTCCTATTTCGTTTACGCGTGAGGATGCGTATTCAACATAAGCTTGCTCAAAATCATACATGCAATACCGAGTGTCATGGAGACCACTACAGATCTCACATGAGGTAGTGATTTTGTTCACTTGGGTAGGTTGTGTCGGAGCAAGATGAGCTTCCATCAAGCGTTGAACTTGATTTTCGAGCTCGATTAGACGACGGTCGGATGTACTCGGGACATCTTGAGGCAAAGCGATTGCCTTGACCGGCTTAGCGAAATCCCTTGGGTCGTTCCAACTTTCGTTGTCATAGAGGGCGAGGTCATCTAATAATGCCCAGGATTCTTCAGCGTTGAGGTCACGAAGCTTGCCACCGGCTGATTGGTCAATGGTTCGTCTTGTGACGGGATTGACATGCTCATAAAAAAATTGGACTTGGAGCCAAAGGTCTATGCCATGATGAGGGACTTTTTGGATTAAGTCCTTGAAACGAGTCCATGCTTTGGATAAAGATTCTCCTTGATGTTGTTGGAACATCAGGATATCGTTGCGAAGTTTTGCGGTCCTTCTCGGTGGAAAGAATTGAGCAAGGAATCGGGTAGTAAGATCCTTCTATGTGGTGATGGATCCTGCTGTAAGGCGCTCAAGCCAATTGCTAGCTTGATCGCGAAGGGAAAATTGAAATAAACGTAGGCGCATTCTTTCCCTATTGTCACCGTCAAGGTCAAGTGAGTCCACAAGTTTAAGGAAATCCTTGAGGTGTTGATTTGGATCCTCGAACCAAAGTCTGTGGAATGAGTATCCATTTTGCACCAACCGGATGGTGTCGGATCGAAGAGGCACCATGCTGTTCCCTACGGGGAGCTCGATGGTATTCCTATAGCCCTCGTGGGTTGGTTTGGAGTAGTCTCCTAGAGTACGGATAGGATTCTCGCCTCCCATGGCGGTTGACGAGAATGAGTTATGAAAAAAATAGCACAAAGAAAAGATAGACTACAAGAAAGCTAATATGCGGAATTAAATTCTCAATTGAAAGGATTCAAGCAAGTAGAACTAAGCTAAACTATGATCAAAACCTAACTATTCCCCAGGCAGCGGAGCCAAAAACCTGGTGTGCGGTCGTCGTAGGACTTCTACACGAAGTTTTACAACTCCCTAGGTAGAGCACCTAATCGTTGTAGTAGTAGTATGGGCAAGACTCGGGGTTGTTATAGTTCACTAGAGGAATAGGTTGAGAAGGCTTGATCACGGTCTAACAGAATTCTAAGGGTTGAGAGAAGATTATTTTTGTATTTTTTATGTTTTATGGAAAGCAAGTAAATCATATATTGGAGAGGTTGGTTTGGTTTTAGATATTAAACTAACTAATAATCTAAACTAATGGTGATAACAATAAGATAAAAGACTGTGTTTATTTAATCATGTATTACTCCCTAGATTGTTTCTCCTAGTGTTGTTGCCTTGTCACCCTTGTGATGATCTGTGTAATTATTTCCTAAGCCATGAACGAATTACACGAACCCGCCGTTTACTTAGTATTCCGATAGAGCAACGCACAAGTAAGGTAGTATGAAGTCTATTACAAGGCCCCTGGGGGTACACTAAGTGCATATGAAATACATTAAAAGTGGATCAACCATATTAGGGGGCAAGGTAGTATGAAAACTGTTACCCGATGGTATCCTTTCTACACAATCACGTTTCCCTAGACATATCAACAGCGATACAGACAACAACTGGTTTTTTAAGACCTAACGTGCACATCCATCACAAGAAGTAACACTACTAAGATCTACATTCTAGGTTTCATATAATCATAAATAAACACAATAAGAGGCTTAGCCTAGCATTTTAATAAAGCAAGAACATAGATGAATCAGATAACACATAGACATATTGAATGATTAAATAAACTTTACTTGATTAAAACATGAGTTGGAGGAAGTACAATAGGGTTTTAGGCCCTAAAATCGTCCCTAACAGCTGCTAAACGAACTAGGGTTCGTACCCTCTTTTTATTCTAAAGTTACACACTCAAAACCCTAAATTCGGGTTTGTATATATAGGAAAATCATTGTGACGGCGTCGCGTTTTAGTCGTGACGCCGTCATGGTAGATAATATTCTAGATAATGGGCTGGGTCGTGTACTCTGACACCGTCTTGAGATCCCGTGACGCCGTCTTGGTCTTCATTGTGATGGCGTCACGTTATATTGGTGACACCGTCTCTAGCTGCTGATGACATTATCTTGAGTGATGTTGGTGTAGGTCTGTAGTCTTGTCCGTTTCTTCTCCAAATGAGCCCAAGTCCCGTGTAATTCTTCTAAATGCCTTCCAAATGAGAAATACCTGAAAAGGAATGATTAAGTACCTATTCTGGGCATAAATGCACGATATTGTGGGTTAAACGACCCTGAAAAGTGTATAAAATGACACCTCATCACAAAGCAGTCCTGGTTTGAATGACTTAAGGACTGTTTGGCTCATGGTTTTGTTTGGCTAGTCTTAAAAAGTATGATGTTATCTTTGGAAGATGGTGATGAGTATGTCTGGTATTGTTGTTTGTTAATGTATAAGGAATGTTGGAATTGGGGTTTAGACTGGGTTGTTCTCCTTTAGTGTAGGATTGAAGAGATCCTGATTCCAGTATTGAAGTGTTTGGTTTCTGATAAAAGCTAAGCTGTGTTTGCAGACCTTAATTAGAAGTTCCTTGTGTCTTGGAGTCCACTAGGTGTGACTGTACTTACTTGTGTCTTATGTCTTTTCCAGTTTGGCCTTGGGAGGAAACTGGTAAGGTATGTTGATACTATAAGAGGTCTAATTATGGTGGGTGTACCATAAGGTAGGGCTTCCAATTGTGTTAGGGGATAAGGTCTGGGTGGACAATGTATGTAGGGTGGTCTCTATGCATTGTCAATGAAGGTTATGTTGGGTCTAGTAGAGGGAGTGTGTTCCTTTTACAATGATGCCATTCCCTCTTTGCTCCTTAATCTATCCAATGAGGTGAAGCTGCTGGATGGATTGTAGAATATAATGGTTTGGAAATGTAGCTGTCATAGGTATAGCACCTCTATTAGTGTGAAAGGGTTCATTATACTTCTTGATGATGCCTTCTCATTTTTTGTCCCCTTTCATTGTAGATGTGGGTTGAATGATTTGGGATTGATTTGAGTTTGGAAACATAGTCAAGAGTATATGGTAATATGGTGCTTAAAGATGAATTTGATGACGATATCTCATGATCTGTTGAAGGAAGCTTATATGGCTTGTGCATCATACTTTGATCTCTAGCTGTATTCGAGATAGTCTTTCTGTATCCGAGTTCTTTGTTGTATTGTCAAAGTTATGTAACTCTTCTTGTATGTTAGTTAGCTGTTATACAAAGGTATAGGAAATGTCTATTCCTTTGTTTATAGATGTATTCGGTTGTATTTAATAAAATATATTCACCTTTTGCACCAAAAAAGGCTAACACCCAATCAAGAGCATAAACTTTATACATGTTTTAAAGCTCTCAGTCATTTCCTTACCTCAATATTCCCAAAGTTAAATGCGAGTTAATAGATACTCCGTGTTAAATAAGTTATTAACTAATAACAATAGTTAAGTTAAAAAAACTACTCCTTCCGTCTTGTTTAGAAGCTTTTAATTTGGTCTAGATGCAAGATCGTTGGATTTGGTCTATGACAGGTACGAGAGATTTCTTTGTGGATTCGATTAGATCGATGTTAGACGATCACATGTTACTGGTTGTGTCTTCTCAAACTAGATGGATGAAGGTGATGCCGATTAAAATCAATGTGTTTACTTGGAAAGTTCGGTTGGATAAATTACCAACTAGATTGAACCTTTCTCTTAGAGGGCTACCTATTCCTTCTATCCTTTGTCCAATTTATGACGCGCATGTTGAGTCTACGACACACATTTTATTCTCTTGTTCTATGATTAAAGATCTCGTTCATAATGTCTCAATCTGGTGAGACATTAATATTCAGGATATTGCATCTTAAGATGAGTGGTTGAATTGGATTTCGAATATTCAGATCCGGGTGCAAGCTAAACAAGTTAAAAGGCATCTTCTATGTCTTGTGGTGGCAAGTTTAGAGATTTCGTAACAAGACTAGTCCTCGTCCCCGTCCTCGTCGAAGAATAGTTTTGGTTCCTCATCGGTTAAAGGGGATTTCCCAACCCCGACCATCCTCATACCAGGTCAACTCAGGGATTCCCTGGTGAACTCGGGGATGGGTATGGGATTCCTCATCGAATGCGGGTTTTTTTTGCCATCCTACATTAGTATTGAATCCACATTTTCATCCAACAAGACTAATTTTTTTGACCATTTGCTTGAAAAACAACTTACACTTGAGAGACATAAATTCATGGCTAGACTGACGCTTAAAAGTTAAAAATATGTATATATTGGTTTAAGATGAAGTGGTTTAGTTTGTTACAACAAATCAAAGACTAACACCCAATCAAAGGCATAAACTTTATACATGTTTTAAAGCTCTCAGTCATTTCCTTACCTCGATATTGCCAAGGTTAAATGCGCGTTGATAGATACTCTGTATTAATTAAGTTATTAACTAATAACAATAGTTAAGTTCAAAAAAACAACTACTCCCTCCGTCTCGTTTGGAAGCTTTTAATATGGTCCAGATGCAAGATCATTGGATTTGGTCTATAACTGGTATGGTATATTTCTCTAGGGCTTCGATTAGATTGATGTTGGACGATCGTAGGTTACCGGTTGTGTATTCTCAAAGATGGATTAAGGTGATGCCGATTAAAATCAATGTGTTTGCTTGAAAAGTTCGGTTGGATAAATTACCAACTAGATTGAACCTTTCTCTTAAGGGCTACCTATTCCTTTTATCCTTTGTCCGAGCTGTGATGAGCATGTTGAGTCTACAACGCACATTTTCTTCTCTTGTTATATGATTAAAGATCTCGTTCATAAGGTCTCAATCTGGTGGGACATTGGTATTCAGGATATTGCATCTTATGATGAGTGGTTGAATTGGATTTCGAATATTCAGATCCGAGTGAAAGCTAAACAAGTTAGAAGGCATCTTTTATGTATTTTGGTGGCAAGTTTTGAGAATTCGTAACAAGATCGTTCTCGGTTCGAGCAATACAAGAAAGGCTAGATTATATGATGAGTTACTTATATCGGATAATTGGTGTAACGCTAGAAGTTAAAGCAAAATTAGTTGGACGCATTGGTTACACAATCCAATGTTATCTTTATTGTAACGTTTCTAGCTCCTCACTAGTTTTTTAAATAAAATCGCCGTTAAAAAAAGTCTACATAGTATTTATATTAGGATTTAACATTATTTGGATACCAAACTTTATCACGATACCAAAAGACTAATCCATACTCTCCATCTCCGTTTGATCTAATACATGAGATTAAACCCAACCGTTAATCGCATAAGCGAAAAAATATACCACCACGACGAGCATTTAACTATCTTTCTGTAAATGGGCACTTTGATATATACTTTGGCAAACTTTATTTTCTTCGTTTTTTTCACATTTTTTAATCTTTTTTTCTTTTTTCTTCGTTGTTGAAACTTCCACGAGAAATTACATTTGATTAAACACTAATTTGAACATTCAAATGAAATCACATGTGATTTTTTAACACGTGATCTCAATCACATGTGATTTTTTACCAACTGTGTTTTTTACTTGTGATTCTAGAAGTTTCATAAATGAACTACTATAATCTATAATTCGTATATAATGTGTGTGATATATGGTTGGAAAGTCAATGTATGTTTTTCATTGCAAAAAACGAGAAAAGTTATTGATATATAGACAAATACTTATGCCAATTTTAATACAGATGTTTAGTGTTTGAACTTTGATATTAGTGTTGAATCACATAGTCATATGATATGAAATTCGAATTCGAGAAAAATAACAGTGATGATATTTGAATATGCAAATTAATGTTTAATCACATGTGATTTCTCATGCAAGTTTCAACAATGAAGAAAAAAGAAAAAAAAGGAAAAAACGTGAAAAAAACAAAATAAAAGTTTGGCGAAAGTATATCAAAGTACCCGTCTATAGAAAGATAACTAAATGCTGGTCGTGACGGTATAATTTGTTTTGTTTAACGACTAACAATCCATGAGATATTTAAATTATAAAATATATGTGTAATTGAATTTTTAATTTAATATTAAAATGCTTTTAATCTCAATCATTGATTTTTTTAGATGAATGGTGAAGATGAGTCATCTGATACTTTAGAAATAAATGATATCCAAAATAACACTTCTCTCGTGATAAAACTCATACTTTATAAGGATAGGTTATAAAGACCCCCCCTAAAAAACATCATGTATGATCACCAGCCTACTTACCATACATAGTTTGTTGAGACATCGTGGATGGATAGTCTCCATATTTCAAATGATTACAAGAATCGAATTCAAGTGATTGTGGCGACTACTTGGTGGACCATTTGGAAGTATGGAAATTCAGTCACATTCAACTCTCAAAAAGGGGAAATATGGACTTGTTTGATAATATTAGGCTTTTATCTTTTACTAGTTACATGGTAGAAGTACTAAATGTTTAGCTTGGCATGATTGGGCTTAAAAAACCGATGTAATTTTCTCTGTCTTTTTGCTAGTTGATTATAAATATATATTTGTTGTTAAAAAAACATGTCATGTTTATCGAATATCTATCTATACTACTCCCTCCGTCCTAATTTATTTGTCAAAATTTGATTTTTTGAGTATTTCTTTTTCAACTTTGACCTTAAATATTTTTGTTTATGTACGTTTTTGTACCTTCTTATACGTGTTTGTACGTATTCCTACGTTTTTGTTCGTTTTCTTACGATTTTATACGTGTTTGTACTTTTCGTACGTTTTCTTATGCCTTGATCCGTTTTTCTCTGTTTTTTTACGTTTTGGCATGTTTTCATTCGTTTTCTCCGTTTTCGTTAATTTTCAGATGTTTTCGTAGGTTGTTGTATGTTTTCATACGTCTTGATCCGTTTTCTCTGTTTTCATACGTTTTCGTACATTTTTCTCCGTTTTCGTTCATTTTCGTACACTTTGTACGTTTTCATCCGTTTTCATATACTTTCATACGTTTTCTACTTTTTTTGTACATTATATACGTTTTCATACGCTTTTATACAAAAGATGTACAAAAACGCATGAAAACGTTCAAAAACGTATTTAAACATACAAAAACATGCAAAAATGTATGCACGAATGAAAACGCATATAAACGAATAAAAATGGACAAAAACGTATGAAAACGTACAAAAGCGTATTATAACGGATGAAAACATATACAAACGGACAAAAACAGACAAAAGCGGACTAAATCGGACGAAAACGGTCAGAAAGATAGAAAAACGTATAGATGGGAAGAAAACGGTCGAAAACGTACAAAAAGCGTAGAAAGCGTACGAAAATGTACGGAAAGGTACGAAAACATAAAACAACAGACGAATACGAACGAAAACGGAGGTACACATACGAGAACGGTCAAAACGTACAAAAACGGATGAAAACTTACGAAAACGGTCGAAACGTATAAAAACGTAGCCAAACGGACGAGACGGTACGAAAACGTAAGATAACGTACGAAAACATACGAGAACGGTCGAAAACGTACAAAAACGGATGAAAATGTACGAAAAGGTACGAGAACGTATAAAAAACGTATAAACCAAATCCTGCTAGACACTGTGGGAGACGTAGCTATAATATTAACTATTAAGGGAGGCCCAACTATAATATTAAGGGAGACCCGTCTATACTCATTTACAATATTAAGGGAGACACAACTAGACCTATCTACAACATTAAAGGAGACATGCTAGAGTCAACTACACCTGTCTATTATATTAAAGGAGAACCACCTAAGCACATCCTTTAAAAATATTTACACAACAAGACTCAAATTTAACCAATTGGTCTCAAATTGACACCTCTAAGTGTATTCAATTCTTAAATTATCGAAAACTTAAAATCTATTAGGAAACATAAGAAATTGAATAGTAATGTATTTGTAATCTAGGAAATACTAAAATTGAAAGACATGCTTTCTAATATAAGAATGCATTTTAAATCTAAGAGTTACTTTGAGAAAAGTTGAAACTTAGTTTAAATATAAGATTTTTTTGTGAAAGTTTGCCAATGTCAATTGTGTATCGTGAAACTGCCAATGCCATTATAACTATATGTCGGCACAAAATCTTGTTGTTATGCATGAATACTCGTCTAGTAATACATATAAACAAAAACCAAATATCAAACTTGTATATTTATCGTATTAAAATGAATATAATACTTTTTATTGTGACCCAATATTTCTTGTCAGATTATCTTCAATTTTCAGCTAAGTTTTAATACATAGAGCATCCACAATGCAAAAAGTCTTTAATGACTTTTTGCATTTAATACATAACTCATTTAATGATTAAGACTTTGATGAATGACTTGAAGTTTATCAATTTATTCTAAAAAGTCTTTAAAAAAGCTTTAAGTGCAATGAAAAACTTTTTTAAAAGTGATTTTTTAAAATAATAAAAAGCTATTTTTAGTTTATACATTAACGATGCTCTTACAGTTTTCCAATTTCAGCATACAACAAAATCTTTTACTTAGTAAAGGAAAACGTCAAGTGGGATATTCATATTTCAAAAAAATCAAATCATACTTAATTTAGAAATAATTTTAATATTGTTATTATTTTTTATCAAAAAAACTTAAATACTTCTTTATTTGGCAAACCATATTTGTAAATTCGTTTTTTAAGTAAAACTGAGCCCAAACATATATGTGTCAAAAGTGTAAAAAGTTAGAACTTTCGAAACGCGAGGTCATTTACAAGAGTTGGGGGTCAAAAATAAACATTAAGAAAAAACAGAACCGTAGAAGAAATTAGATGTGAGACCCAATTATTCTTTGAACCCACATAGTTTTAAATCAAAACCTAAACCAACAATTGGTCGATTTTAAACAAAATCGAACAATATTCGTTACAATATAATTCTTACGATAGTGATTCCGAAGATAATTTTCATGAATTTATGGAAGAATCAGAACTTTTCAACTAAATCTATGATTTTTAATATCTAATTTGTTGATTTTGTTTAAAATTAATCTAGGGATTTTATTCATATTCTAAAAAGTTTTGTCATTATGAGTTTAATTTTGGGGGAAAATTAGGGTTTAATTGAAGTTCTAATTTGGTTAATAAAGATCAGCGAGTAAGAGGATTGGTGGTTCTGATTTGGTTATTTAATATGCACCCAAGTATATACAAATTTGATTTTTTCTTTGATATAATGATTTTTAGGGTGCTCTAATTATTATTTTTAATCCCTCATAGCTCTAATTCAGTAGAGCCCGGTTTGAAATTGTTCATAAGTCCTGTTTTCATACGGCCTCAAAGGGAGGGGAGTCTATTTGTGAAATGCATAATAGAGCTCGGTATTTAAAACGTGCTCTATTCTATGTTTTATAGAGCTCATTTTCTACTTAAAACTGCCTATGTCACCCCCCAAAAGAAAAACAAAAAAAAAATTGAATTTTGTTTGCTCTTCTTTTCCGAAATGAACATAATAATGATTCAGATAAGGAGGTTCCATTGACATTACAAGTTTATAACTAGTATGTTGATACAGTGAGCTTGCGTACTCTATGACTACTCACAAACAACACTACTAAAAAGACGCAAGCCAACTTTATTAACTACGGAGTACTTGAACAAAAATGAAAGTAAAAGATACTTCATAAACGTCACTATAAGTCTTGACTCTACCCATCCGAGAACAAGCATTGACAACCTGCATAAACTAAAACAAACACACTTTACCATTCCTTTGAGCTTTAAACATATTTTTGGGTCCCTGTAAGGTAGCATATTTGATATTTTTCAAAGAATAAAGAAACTTACAAAAGAGACGAAGTTACCCAAAAGGATCAGCAGCAAGAAACGCACGTAAAAGTTTAGAGTTAGAAGGCAATATCCCTATGAATTTTAGACGATGGAAATGGTGTGTGAAGGAACCAACCAAGTTTCATACTTCTGTTGTGATTCCTTAGGCACTTAGGAAGGAACATAAGATGGTAATCATGGCACCAAACAACATCACCTTCTTTATAATGCTCGTTTACAACATCAGCTAACATTTGATTTGCTTTCTTATACATTTGCAGCACCCCAAACAGTCCATTAGCTATAAGAATGAGGTGTAACTCCACAAGCCACATCGGTTTTAATTCGCTAACTCTGTCGCATTACTTTCCTTACTTCAAGATCTACTGATGTATATCCACCCACCTAGGAAGTACCTTCACAAGAATAACCAAAATAGAAAACTAAAATCAACATTCTATAGATTTATCAGAATTAATTAGTAATGTCTTTCTTCCAAAATGTTCACGTGACTTGTCATTCACCCATTTCAGCTCAACCACCTGAACCTCGCTTAAGCTTGAACAACCAACCCTATTTGACTTACCTACCTCATCCGGCTTGCCTGCCCTGTTGACTATCTGACCCCGACGGAACACTGTTTTTCCCCTGGCAAACCGCATATAGCCTACTTGACCGCTCGTCAATGAAGTTAATAAATCAACCATAACAAGCAAATTATACATGGTCAAAATCAGCACATATAGTATACTCATATAAACCCCAAATAAAATACCTTAAAATCAACAAAGTAGCTCAAAATCTCATATCAGAACATAATTTTGGATAAATACTTAAAATTTATACACATAAGTACAAATACATAGAAAAATACCTTAAAATCACAAAGTAGCTCAAAATCTTATAAAAAGGATAGAAATAAAACTTGAGTCCGCCTTTAATGGCTTATTGGGGCTCAAGCCTTATATTCAAACATCATATATGCAATCAGTCCTTATGTAATTTCGAGTGATGACAAAAATGAAGGTGGGTTGATGTTGCATACCCTTCTTATAGAATTTGGCAGGAACTTATGAGAAAGAACAAATGATAAAATAATTGCTTTTTGGTATGTGGAGTTGCAAGTGTAAAAAACAAAAAAGGGACCGGCAATTAGAGGAGTAAGTGTTAGGGTTTTGATTTTTTTGGGGAAAAGGGAGCGGGAGACTTAGAAAACCAAAACTGGAAGACTGAAAATTCATAAACTTTTGGTGTTTAAGAATATTAATTCTAAGAAAGTATAGTACTTTATTGTGTTTAAGGGAGGAATAGAGCCCCGTTTTGTAGAATGAAAAAGGGCTCTAAAGGTTTCAGACATAAAGCCCTGTATTGAAGTGTAAACATGGCTCTATAGTAAGAATAGAGCCCGATTTTTAAGCAAGAATAGGCTCTGAGATTTTGCTATTAAAACCCGTTTCTTTATGAGAACACATGGCTCCTATAACCCGTTTTAAAAAGAGAGAACATCTCTTTAATAAACTGTTTTTTATTTTCCAAAAACCGAGCTCTATTAAGGGGGCTCGATCTATGTCCATATTATTGTATAGTGATCCCTCAAGCTCTATTTGTTGATTTTATGGATAAATTTTATCCAGGGTTGTGTTTTTGAGTTTTTATTTTGTTTAAGCCTTAATACAAGCCGATTAAATTCTTTACCTTCGGTGTGTTAAGCCGTAAGTTTGATTTATATACGTGATCAAGGGATGTGATTCTGAATTGTAGTCTTACAACCTCATAGATAAAGCACAACAAACCATAATATAGTGAGCTCAGTTCTTACTACGCTAACCATATAATTTGTTGGATGACTTTCAATCTTTTTAAATTGTTTCTTACTTTAGCTACTATACGACCCATTTGACATGTTCAAACTTGAAAATAACCCTAACAGTTTCTCCATCAACTGCTTATGCTTATCTGATTGCTTTTAGAGTATATTAGTGCTTATTTTAGAGTAAAACATCTAAGTGAGGCGGTGTTTTGGATTGTTTATATTAGTACTTATTAGCTTATTGCATATCTTACAAAAAATTAACAACTTTTGAAGTATTTGGATTAGCAAGTGATTAGTTTGCAATGTATTAGTATGCGCACTGAAGTACTATATGTTTGAACCGCAATAATTATCAAACTATTAAATTTAGAAACTGATGTAAATACTTTAAAATTATTTCATGGCTATCTTTGTTTTTGTTTGCAGTCAAAATCGATAAGAGGTGTGGTGATGTACAAAATGAATAAACATTCAAATAAAACATACGAATGTTGTTTTGAAATGCACGAACATCATAAGATACTGAATCCTATTCTTATTTTGATATCAACTATGTCTAATTAGTGATGTTTCACTCATTAGACATTTTAATATAATATCTTTTTAGGTCAGATGTTCGAATACTGGGATTGTGGTGACGGTGCGACACTATGCACCAATTTCCGCATTGCACATCGATTTGGTGGCATGAGGACTGAACAATTAATTCACGTTCATCACGTGTCCCAAAATTCTCGATATGTTGTTGCGAAGGAAAAGTCTAGCTGTCTTTACTTTAAGATCCTCTACAACTATTACAAGAATAAATTGATTACAGTGGTGGTGATCGTTCTAAATTCTTTAGGAAGCATATAAAGTTTTTATGCTTGATG
Source organism: Tanacetum coccineum (assembly GCA_026074375.1). Lineage (NCBI taxonomy): Eukaryota > Viridiplantae > Streptophyta > Magnoliopsida > Asterales > Asteraceae > Tanacetum > Tanacetum coccineum. The sequence continues at coordinate 13,848 of BQNB010041449.1, forward strand.
TTTTCCTTCACGCCTACAGGAGGAAACGTAAACAAAGAGATAAATAATGGTGGTGAACCTTACACATTCAATTGCCAAAATCATCCCAAAATTGGGACTCTCTTGCCAACACATCAGGAAAGTTGTTCTAGGTTTGCCCAATTGTACATATTTAATAACGAAAAAATAAAGCTAAAAACTGTTACTATGCATTAAGCAGAAGGTTAACCTCAAGTCCGGAAGATGTAGTGCTTCGAATGTTGCTTTGAGACCTTATAAGCATGCTTATCCAAATAGCCCATTAGTAGAGGCCTTTAGGATGGCAATGATAGGATTTAGTGTTGCATCAACGCAACCTGTAACTATTCATCTAATTAGTACACGACAAAGAGATGGGAAGCAATAAAACCTACCAGCTACTTCTGTATGCTGCATATACCACGAGACGAAAACCCCACATGATTTTTGAATGTATCATTGAAGAAAGGGGTTGGCTAAGAGGTCAAAATTATGTGAAGGAATGTCCGAGTTGCACCAAGCTTTATGGCCGGCTTGGCACTTATACATTCATTCTGTACGAGAAGATTAAGGTTGGGAGAAATAGGTTCCATTTTCTATACGGTAAAAAGATCATGTCATTAGTGCAGAGTATTTGCCTTCGAAGTAGATATTGGATTGTATTTGAGGAGTTGCGTAGGTAATATGATGCTGGACCGTGTGAGAGCTAAAGTTGGAGGGTATTGTACAAAAAAAAAAAAAAAAAAATATGGCCCCCCCTCAAATTCATGTATGTCCAAAGACTGTGGATGTAAAAAAGGATACCCGAAGGCCTACTATTAGGAAACTTTTAATAGCAATGATGGTTGGCCTCATTATAAAAGAACAAACAAGGGAACAAAATCAAAAGGTATTGGTTTTGACCTGTAACCCAATTTTCATATCCACCGTTGTTTGTTTTTGTTGTATTGTTTCTAAAATTTTATAGTAACTAATAAGATTCCGTTTGGTTAAAGGAAGTCCTTACGAGGGAACTTGTAAGGGTTGAGAAAGAAAAGGAAGAATTCATGAGACTTTAAAGAAGTAAGTGCATTTAGATATCACTTCTGTAGTATCAAGTCGAGAGAGTAAGGATTTCTGTAACTTTAGAGGTGGAAGTGGCTGTGACTAAAATCTGTGATATGATATACTCCATAGACAATTCGCAATATCACCAAAATAAGCAAAGACAGTTATTAACGAAAACTATATATTACAATCAAACAACAATTTCATCAACATACGTGATAGGATATATAGTGCACTATTTATATATATGATATACTAATTAACGAAAATAATACATAAGTATTCAATCAATGAGCGTATTAAATTTGATGGCTAAGAGTTTGATAGGCCAGTTACATATGTGGTGACGCATGATGATAAGGTGATGATCATACAGTCAAGGATCTGTCTTATTATCTTAATTTAATTTTGGTAAAATTACTCGTGAGTATGCTAAGTAACAACTTTTATGACACTCAGGCGATTTATCACATTATGTTTGGTAACAGGCATCTGATTGTAGATATACTAAATAGAATGTTGATATGTTCTTATAACATTTATTTTTAATATGTTAAATAGAACACTAAAATTTTGACCCATTTACAGATTGTAGATATTTCTTAGTATCGGCATTATAGGTGACAAATTTTGACCCATTTGCTTTTGATACACACGTCAAAGGGGTGTTTGAGATTGCTTATGATCTTATTTGATTTTTATAATCCGGATAATTAAATCCAAACACTTTATTGAAAACTGCTTTTTTGCTTAGTTTAGAAGAAATACACACTTAGAAAGCATAAGGTATCAACATGTTTGTTTTCAATCCAGATAAGCTCTTAGAGAAAGCAATCCCAAACACCCCCTAATTACTTAAATTTCTTTGAAGATTAAAAAGTAAAATGTTTTTACTTGTTCACTTAAGGGTATATAGACAACTTCATATTGTATGAAAAGGAAAGCCATAGGACTGTTACTAATGCAGATGCAAGAGTGTGACAATTTGGTCTTATTTAAATAGTTTAGTTTATGGTTTGCTTATATATAGTGTTGCACAAGACCAGCGCAGGACTATTGACTTTAGTTGGGCTTATGGTCAATTTGTGAAAAATCATTATACACATGATTATTATGTCAACTTTGCTGAATTATCCCTAGGTGGATTCAAAATGTGATAGATTTATTGAATGAATGGGCTAAAGAGTGTACGTTATCAATAATGCTGTAGGTTATCGATAATGCAGCAGCTACTCGAGCAGGCTTGGTGAATTATAAGGAGGGGGGTGGAATTTTGGGAGAATGCAATAGCCCCGTGGTAGAATGAAAGAGTACACAAGACATAAAGGTTGTTTCCATGTTGGTAATAGTCTCCTTAGTAATAGTATCATACCTTTAGTATTTTGTATATAAGTCGAGGTACCATACTACCATGTATTTAGCAACACTCATAGTGAAGTTTAGTTTTTATGCGACTATTATGTGAATGTTTCTGGAAAATTAAGCTAAGCTTCTCAATACACATAAAGAAAATGTAGAAGCGGGTATCAAAGAAGACAACAATGGTAAGGAACCCAATGTAGATGACCTTATTTGTTTAAGTTTATATAAAGTGTTTTTATTCAATGATTTAAACCAAATAATATAGTTGGTAAAAGAAAGACAAAATCCCCTGCAAATATAAAGTCTTTTTGGCAACATAGCCCCTTGCAATTACTACAACTTTACTCTTATATAGTACATTTACAAAACATGATAATACATGATAATTTGACCAAATCAATTACTTATTACTCTGTTTATCGGGTTTGTCAATCTCTTTAAATGCATAACAAAAGAGACCTAAAAAATCAATGGTCAAAATTAAAAAAAAAACTAGATGAAAAATGCATACACAAACATGCAATACAAAATACAAAATACAACGATAACCTATTGGTCCGACTAAACTCTTAAATCTATTAAAAATATAAGATTAAAACCGGAAACCAAAAAACTTGGTTATGATATTCAACCAAAAAAGAAAAACAATGACAGCTAACATGAAAGAAAACTAAACCAAGACAATTGAGATTAAAAACAAACTCTACATTGCTCATATCGTTTAACCGGGGTCATTTGAACATAACATGCGACACAACCACAATCTCTTATCCAAATCCTTTTTGAATGAAACGTATAACTACACTTAGTCGGGCTCTACTCTTCGTATTATACAAATTTAAAAACACAAATTAAAAGGAAAAAAACTTAGTTTTAAAATATATAAAAAATACATTAGAACAAAATTAAAAAAAAAGCATGTGCATGCACAGGCATTATAACTAGTTGTTTATTATAATGAAAACTTTGTTTCATTATAAAATACACATGCAAAAAACTATATACGGATGATATAAACATAATCGCATGCAAATCCGAATTGCATGCACAATCCAAAACGCATGCAAAACTCATTCTATTTTTCCTCTTTAATAGATGCTATTGGCAGTATTATCCCTAAGAGGGATTCGATTGGTTTGAATCAAGAGCAACATAGAACCTCGTGTTAAGTTCTTCATTCGTGATTAGAGCTAGCATTCAATGTTTTTCTATAACGTGTTGTGTATGCAACTTTAGAGGTGATTTACTTTAGCCACTAAGGGTTTCGTTGAAAAATAAATCAAGATCAAGAAATCACTTGTCTGATTAATTCAAGTGAGATGAGGTTAGTAATTATGTGTTTATTATGTGTTATTTATGCTCATCAAACAAATACCCTATGTGACACCTTCCATTGCGTACTCGTAGTATAAAGTGTTATATGATTGTTAAATCTCAACAGTTGGTTTATGCATAAAACGTGAAAGCATACCGGCACAGAAGCTCAAGTGAGGGCGAGAGCGAGTCAAGTAAATTAAACGCCCAATCAAACTTCAATACAAACTTTCATTTGTAGCTCGTGTTCCATCATCTAGTTTCAGCTTTTCATTGATGTTCATAAGAGTAATTGCTCTGTTGCATCCCACCATATTAAACCTTTTCAAAGTGTCTTCAACATACTTTTTCTGTGACGTGAAAATCCCATTATGTTTTTGGGTAATTTCTAACCCTAAAAATAGCATAGCTCTCTTAAATCGATCATATCAAATGTATTCTTCATAGATTTTTGGAACTCAGCTATTAGAGAAGGTAACGAACCAATATGTATTATATCATCGACGTAAAGATTGACTATCATGATGTCATACTTGCCTTGTCTTTTCACATACAACGTTGGCTCATTCATGCTCCCGTCGAAAACATTTTTGTGGAATAAATCGTCAATCTTACTATACCATGCCCGTGGGCCTGCTTTAGCCCATAAAGAGCCTTTTTTAACTGAAACACTTTGTTTTGATCACTCGAACATTTAACACCTCGATGTTGACATACATAAACTTCTTCCTAATCCTTGTTTAAGAAAGCCGATTTCACATTGAACCGAAGCACCTTCCCTTTCTATTGAGCAGCTAAGCTAAAATGATTCTCACTAGTTCGAACCGGGATAATGTCTCTTCATAGGTTATACCTTCTTGTTGAGCATAGCCTTTAACCGCTAGTCTTGCTTTGTATTTTTCAGTGTTCCTATCTGTCATGAACTTTGTCTTAAAGATCCACTTCACACCAATTGCACTTTTACTTTTTGGTAAACAACCAGCTCCCATGTTTGATTCCTTTAAATAGCTTGAAGCTCTTCTTTCATTTCTTTCTTCCATTCATGATTTTCTGTTGCTTCCTCAACGCTAACTGGATCACGAGCAAACAAGACGAGTAGGCCTTGATCATAAGCATAAATTTCATCAAGATATTTATACTTCCTTGGTGAAGAATCTCCATATGACGATGAAGAATTGGAATCTGAATTTAATACACTTGAGCTTTGCAAACTTGTTAGAGTTGAACTTTGTGAGAAAACAAGAGTAACACCTACTACTTGTGGCTCTTTTTGAAATTCTTCTTCATATTCTCTAACTTGTGAATTTGATTTTTTAACCGAGTCCTCCCAACTCCAACACCCTAGATGATCAAATACCACATTCATTCTTATTGTGATTTTTCCACTTATAGGATCATAGACTTTGTAAGCTTTTAAAACAGTACAATAACAAATAAAGATGCATTTTTGTGACTTTTTTCCAGCTTACTTATGTTAGTTGTATGCAATGCATAACATATACAACCAAACACACGCAAATGACCCATCAATGGTTTATTACCATGCCAAGCTTCATATAAGGTGTTTGATCCCACATAGATTGAGAATGTAAACAGCACAAGCAACACTTTCTTCCTAAAAAGAATTTGGAATTCCCTTCTCCTTAAGCATAGATCGAGCCATCTCTACCACAGTTCGATTTTTGTTCTCATATACTCCATTTTTCTCTAAAGAATATGGTATTGTGAGCTCTCTTGTGATTTCGTGCTCATCACAAAATTCAGAAATTTTTTTGGATAAGAACTCATGTCCGCGGACTGTTCGAAGAACTTTAAATTCTTTTCTTCTTGCTTCTCTACCATTGAGTTGGAGAAAGTAAACCCAACTAACTCCGCTCTAATAATCCCTAAATAAAAGAAAGTATTTGCTTCCAGCAAGATTTTTGTTCTCATTGGACCACATAAATATGCATAAACCATCTCTAATATTTCATGAGCTCGTTTTGAGTTTCCGTCCGGATACAAATTCTTGGTGTGTTTTCTAACTATACAAGCTTGACATACTTCCTTTCTTGGACTGATACTTGGAAGGTTTTTTGTGAGCATTTGTTTGTTCTTCAAATAGTTTCTTCTACAACCAGTTACTTATGCATAACTAGTTACTTATGCAGAACCTACAGGTTATGTGTGGTAAAATAGGTAGGTCGGACGGGTTGGGTGATGGGTCGAACTGGATAGATTTGTGTAAGTGTGTAACCATACAGTTTTGGGGTTGGCTTGACCCAAAATTGGTTATTTATAGTGTATTAGCTTGTAAATTATGAATAGAAAATTGTGTTATATCAATGATAAATATTTTTATTAATGTTTTAGAAAATCTCATGGATTAACTTAAAATTATTTTAACCCGATTGACCAGTTCGACCCATTTGATCAAAATCTCTACATCCCTTCGAGTTTGTGTTGTTTATGAATGAGACAATGATTTTACGTTAGAACAATTTTTAATAAAGAAGTTGTATGTTATTTCCTATTCTAGGCTGAATCATGACGATTATCAAAGAGACAGTTAAACCTAGGTTTGTAGATTTAACTATATAGTCGACATGTTATTTATCAGAGAGTTAGATTATTCTTTTTCTCAATTTTGTTCAGGTAGGGTTGTTCGCCGTTCGGTTTTTGGCGGTTCGGTTTTTCAGTTTATTAGCGGTTTTAGTTCGGTGTTTCGGTTTTAACCGCTAATATTTGGGTGTGGCCAATTCATACCAACAAACTTGTTTTATGTACAAAATTGGTTATTCTTACTTGTTTTATTTTTTTGTAAATTTGACCCTAATAATGTTTATCTAAAATATCTACAATTACGCACGTATATAGATGAGACACACACATATGCAAGTGCACGTAAACGTAATATGATCATTGTCACATATGTATTGATATATTGTCAAGTAAGCACATGTACACGACAAACGCGGATATAAACATTAAGATAAATATATTATAATTTCAGTCATAAGATTAATATGAATGTTTAAATTTAATTTATTTAGTTATTTACTTATATTAGACGAATTATAATACATTATTATATAAAATCTGGTTTTGGTTGGTTTTTATGGTTCGGTTTTTGGATAAAAAACGAAACCGAACCAAATTTTTCGGCTTTTGAAAGATTAAATACCGAACAATTGGTTTCTATTTTGGTCGGTTATTTCATTTCGGTTTTTTTGATTTTCGGATTTTTCGGTTTTCCTGCTCTCCTCTAATTATAGACAGCACATGTGAAAACGATCTTCTCGACAGTTAATTACTTAGTTAACTTTTGATAGTCTTGGATTTTAAATTTCACGGGGACATAAGGATTCTGAATTTGGATGCAAGACACGGCGATATACTAGCTTGGGCAATTGGCATATAGGGTTTGTATCGGAATGGTAGTGCAATGTTTGTAGAAACTTGGTGTGCAACATGCATTTGCACTATTTTTGTTTGTACTAAAAAAAACTGGAATTTTTGGGTCAATACTTTGTAATTCTAGTATAACTATTTATGTTGCAAGTTTTATTAATATTTGTATTACTTTAAAGTTCCTATATCTCAAATTAATGGTTCAACATGTATGTAATAGGGCTCAACAATCAGAGGCACAAAAATAGAGCTACAAGTTAAAAACTAGCGACTTTGGTCGCGACTGAAATAGCGGCATTTATAAATTTAACGACATGTGCATCGACTTAAATTGCGATGTTGTTCCCAAACAGCGAGACAAATGGTGACATGATATATTGATGTCTTTTTTTGGGTAAAGCGTTTCCCCGGTAAATTTTATTACGCCAAAAAACATTTAAGTACAAGGGATGAGGGTGAGTCCGATATATATCTCCGTCCGTTACATGGGCAAAGCTGCTTCCTAAAAGGAAGGTACACAAAATAACTAGACAAAAGAAACAATACTATGACAAGTCGTTATACTTGTCGATGTATATAGCGACATATTTTCACAAGTCGTTTCTGCAACTCGTTTACAACGATGATGCATCTCACGTTGCCACAATGTCGCAGCCATAAAATACATCGCTAGATATGTCGCTAAAAAGGTTGCTAAAGGGCATTTTTCTTGTACTGATTACAATTTGATTTAGAAACTTTCCACGCTTATATATTGGCAATAAATAAATAAATACGCACGCATAAATTAATGCTACTATATTCCTTCATCGTTAAGTTATTCACGGATAATCCCGTAATACTTTAATATATGATAACTTCATGAAAATGAAATTGTTAAACAAAAATATATATACCAAAATAACAAGCATTTCATCATTTGTTACATTTGTCAACTAGAAACACCAAGTTTTCCAAGTTGTCGACAGAAAACAAAATCAAGTCTTCCTCAATAACTAATGGCTGAACAAGTCTCTGATATATCTTCAACCACAAATTGTTTGAGGATAGATTAGGTTAGTTAGATTTGCATGTCGATCGCTTACAATACATTTGGTTTTCTATTGCTGCGTTTGTAATCTATAGATAGTCAACTAATAAAAGTTATTCCTGATAGAATTTTCATTATTGGACGCAAATATTCGAAGTATACAACTACTTTCTTTCACAACAGTGAAAAGCTTACATATTTATGATAAGTCCTTTCACAACTTTGAGATTGTTTAATGTAGAGAAAGACTACATTTATTCACGCTTGCAATTGCAAATATTTAAACTCAAAGTTTTAAACTTCTTACATTCTATACAAATATGAGTTTTTTTTTCTTATATATTTTACAAATGTAACTGAACAACTTGAGAAAAAAAACTTACAGGCTTCAACTTACATGAATAATTTGCATGTTTTGTTCACTCGATGATGAGGAGGGGACCCAAAATTTGTAAGTAAGTAGAGGATCTTTAGCCTTTACCTTAAAATTTATATGAGAGATTTTATGGGTCAACTTTATTTTTATTTTTATTTTCTATTAGCCTTCTTTGTTTTTACTTTTATATGTGAAAACATTGTAACAAATTTAGAAAAACTTATCTATATTCCATTTATGTATAATGCTTTAAGCCTCATACTTTGTATATATATTGCAGCAAAGAACCTTACTCCATCCCACATGAACACCAAGCACATATGGCATCCGTAACAATCACTAAGGCCTTATTTCCTTCAACCATATTCTTACTTGTTACAATATTCTCAACTACCCTATATTTTGCTTCATGTTCTTCAGATGAAGTTGATGCTCTCTTAAAATGGAAAGCAACTCTCCATAGCCAAAATAACAATACTCTCTTACCTTCTTGGGCAAGTAATCAAAAAACAGTGTCTCCATGTAACTGGTATGGACTTTCATGCAATGAAAATGGTAGCGTAAACAGACTGAACCTTTCGTCGTCTGGTTTGAATGGTACACTTAATTATTTCTCTTTCAATTCATTTCCAAATCTTATGTATTTCAATCTTAGTTTCAACTCCTTTTTTGGTATCATCCCATCCGACATTGGTCATCTTTCGAAACTAGTTTATCTTGATTTCTCTGTTAATCAATTCAATGGAAAAATTCCACCCGAAATTGGTACGTTAATGTCACTAGAAACGCTAGAGCTACAATTGAACAATCTAACTGGTCAGATAGCACAATCTTTAGGTGAACTCAGATCCCTGTATCTACTTCGGCTCTTTAGAAACAATCTTTCTGGCCCCATTCCAAAAGAGTTAGGAAACTTGGTATCCCTTTCTGTTCTGCAGTTGGGTGAGAATCAACTCAATGGTTCGATACCAAAATCATTTGGTAACTTAAAAAGTTTAGAAATATTAAATCTCATGGAAAATCAACTTTCGGGTCCTATTCCACAAGAGTTAGGAAAACTGAAGTTGGTTCGAATAGAGATTAGCAAGAACAGCTTTTCAGGTACTTTGCCTGACGGAATCTGCAATGGCGGTAAATTGGAGAAGCTAGTAGCTGTCAATAATAATCTAATAGGTCGAATTCCGACGAGTTTATACAACTGCTCAAGCTTGAGGCGAGTACGGTTTGATGGAAACCAGCTCACAGGAGATATTTCCGAGAGCTTTGGTATCTATCCGCACCTCGATTATATTAATCTCAATGACAACAACTTTTATGGGAAGATCTCAGACAATTGGAGTAAGTGCAAGAACCTAACGACAATACAAATTGGAGGGAATCGAATCAGTGGTAACATACCGATTTCTTTTGGGAACTTGACTCGGTTAGAACTACTTAATCTTTCCTCCAATGATTTAGTTGGGAAAATACCGAAAGAATTTGGAAGCATGACTGGCCTGTTGACCCTTTTTTTGAGCAATAACCGACTTTGTGGTGTCGTGCCTCTAGATCTAGGATCGTTAGGTGAACTGTCGTGGCTAGATCTTTCCATTAATAAGTTGAATGGGTCCATTCCATCTTCCCTTGGTGATTGCTCGAAACTCATCAACTTAAACTTGAGCAGCAACAAACTGAGTCATGACATCCCAGCTCAGATAGGTAGATTGCTTCACTTATCGTCTCTTGATTTGAGTCAAAATTCACTCACCGGTGAGATACCTTCAGCACTTTCAAGTCTGAGTAGTTTAGAGAGTCTCAATATTTCGCACAATAAACTTTCTGGTTATATTCCAAACACCTTCGAGACAATGAAAGCCCTGCAGAGCATTGACCTATCCTATAATCAGTTGGAAGGTCCCATTCCGAATAACCATGCCTTTAATGGTACCATAGAAGGACTGCAACGGAACAAAGATTTGTGTGGAAATCTTATTGGGTTGAAACAATGTGCATCTAGAAGGCATAAATCAAAGGTTGACCACAAACTCGCACTCATTATTTCCCTTCCACTTTTTGGAGCTCTTCTACTTGGTGGTCTCACGGGAGTGGTGGCTTTATATAGTAGGAGATCGAAGAAGATGTCATCAACACAACCGAAGGATGAAGATTTCTTTTCAATCTCAACTTTCAATGGAAGGGAAATTTACCACGAAATCCTAAAGGTAACCGAGGAGTTTAAGGAAGTATATTGCATAGGGAAAGGAGGATGCGGAAGTGTGTACAAAGCAAGCTTGGCATCAGGCGACATAGTTGCTGTAAAGAGACTTCATCCGTCCTCTGAGGTGATCAATCGCAATGATTTTCTTAACGAGATCAGAGCATTGACAAGGATACGACACCGAAACATCGTGAAACTACATGGCTATTGTTCGCATGCTAAAATATCGTTTTTGGTTTACGGGTATCTTGAAGGGGGTAGCTTAGCTGATATTTTGAACAGTGAAACCGCACATTATTTGGATTGGAATAAGAGGGTGAACATAATCAAAGGTGTTGCACATGCTTTATCGTATATGCACCATGATTGTTCACCTCCTATCGTCCATCGTGACATATCAAGCAAAAATATCTTGCTTGATTCAGAGTATGAAGCATGTGTTTCGGATTTTGGCACGTCCAAGATTTTAAACAAAGACTCGTCGAATTGGAGTAATGTCGCTGGAACATATGGATACCTTGCACCAGGTAAACTTTTTCTGTTGTCATTCATAATATACACAAACTAAGTTTTTATGTCCTTAAAAACAAGACTCAGCATACTCATGACTTTTTTTTTTTTTTTTTGCAGAATTCGCTTACACAATGAAAGTAACTGAAAAGTGTGATGTGTATAGCTTCGGGGTTCTAGTGTTAGAAGTCATCAAAGGTGAGCATCCAGGTGATATATTAAGTTCTCTAACATCTTCATCAACCAACAAGGTTGACATTAAAGATTTACTGGATCATCGTCTACCAGTTCCACTCCAGGAAATCGAGAAAGTTGTGACATCGATCTTGGTTCTAGCGATAAGATGTGTTAATTCAGAGCCGGATGTAAGGCCTACAATGTATGATGTTTCACAGGAGCTTGCTTCATTTCCTAAAGACATCTCTAAGAGTAATAATTACTTTATATAGACATTAAGTATTTTCATTTTATCAAATTTGGTTACAGTGTTTAAAGTTTTATAGTATTTTCTCAGGATGTAAGATGGTTTGAACAATGAAGAAGTTAAAACTATGTAACATTAACAATTTAAGAATTTGGGTACTCAAACCACCGTAGCCTTCCATGTACACCATTGATGTATAGCCATTTTACCATCCTTTGATCAAAGTTTTCTTGCATCATAATTTTGGATTCGTTGTGTGTTGCTAATTGTGTAACGCGTTTTCATTCTTATCAATTCTTAGTTACTGGTGCTGCGATCTGTTTTAAAAACCCTAAATTTTTTTAGGGTCTGTTTTTTCAACTACTGTCGTGGGTTTATGTGCTTTAGATATTAATACTTATATCGTTCTTCGTGGTTGTGGTTGTTTTGGCTGTGTTTCGTGGTAATACGTTGAGTGTGCATTGTGATTAGGGTTGGTTCCATGTAGTAGGATGAAGAGTGGTTTTTTGAGTTCAAGAGGGAGGGGAGTAAAACAAAAAGGAGGTTCGAATGCTCGTAAAACAGCTATGACTAGTAGTAAGGATGTTGAGGGTGTGTCGAGTATGATTAGCTCGGATCAGCCATTGGTTGGACAGTTTACAAGCTTTTCTGATGCATATGGTAGTCCAAGTCCGTTTACATTAGAAGAAATACTTCGTGATATTGAAAGGCAAATTTATGAGGGTAAACTCATGTTAATGGGAGATGATGGGAAACCATTAAAACCTAGTAGACTAACACGAGATGATCCATCATCTCAAGAAGAACTCGTTGGTCACTCTGAGGTAGGGGTGAGCACGGTTCAAGGACCGGACCGACACCGAAACTAGCCAAAACGGCGAACCGAGGACCGGACCGAAATGGTACGGTCCGGTCCGGGTCGGTCTTCGGTCCGGTCCGGTCCTACACGCATTATCATCGGGTTTTTGGTCGGACCGACCGGACCGAGGACCGAATTGGTCCAAAACACCGGTCCGGTCGGTCCGGTCGACGGTCTGGTATGCTCACCCCTACTCTGAGGCCTCAAACCCTTGTGTGTGTGTGTGTGGGGGGGGGGGGCTGAATTTGTGGCTGGTTCGAGTATGGGAGGGTAAATACACTGCTGCAGTTAGTGGTTGGTTCGCAGTGGTAAAGACCGACGTTATTGTGATACGCCAATGGTTAGGATATTATCATAGTTTAATATGTTTAGGATATGTCTTTGTGTTAGGAAAGTCATTGTTTAGGAATGTCTTCGCATTCAATGCGTTTGACTATTTGTTTAGGAAAGTCATAATAGCCATAATAGGCCCATGGCCCGTTAAGCTATTATAAATACTCTTGTACTCTTCATTATAATCACTCAATTAATCAAAATTAAAGATCAAAATGTCTCTCAATCTTCTCTCTATTTTCTGACGGAGCCAGCACACGCTTGAAGTGGTATCCATCCCGATACAACCCCTAACAGGGTCGTATCAACTGGTGCTTTCGTTGAGAGGGTTTCCGATTTAAGGTTCCAAAAAAAATTACTGTTCATCGGAGTACTATTCACATAGTACTGTTCATTGGAGTTACTATTCACCGGTTACTGTTCATCGGAAAAAAACATTATTGTTCTTCGAGTTATTGTTCATGGCATCGGACGGCAATGATCAGGACGCAGAATACGCAATATCTAAGCTTTTGCAAATAGGTACGGTGGAAGATTATCAACGGGAGTTTGAGATGCTTATAAAACGAGTAACGATCCCTGAATCTTTACTTAAGTCGTTTTATATCTCCGAACTTAAACTGGATCTACAATGTTTACTCTTAAGGTCAAACCCCAAAACTCTAGACGAAGCTTTTTCATTGGCCCGTGAGGCGAAAACACGCTTCGCAAACCTAGACATTTAGGAATTTTTAAGGTCTAATCCTTCAACTTTAGGAGAAGACTTCTTCAAAGCTCGTATCACCGAGGCTCGTTTTGAGATAATTGCAAAGGAAGATAAATAGCACATCATTGAAAAGAAAATAGATGTCATTCTACCATTACAGGGTGAATTTGCTTCACCTAAGGCTAAAGGGTCCTTAAATGCTGATGGGTTTATTGGTGTTGAAGAGGTTGTGGGTGGTGGCGAAAAGCTTGGAATTGGCGAGGATGATAACTTGGGTGACGCGGCTACAGACGGGGGTGATGACGCAGTCAAAAGCGATGACATCTCAATTCTTAATTCACTTATTGGTCACGGGAGTCCGCGCTCTTTCCAACTTTAGAGAAAGATCGGTAAGGGGGATGTTCATGTGCTCATCGAGAATGGCAGCACGCATAATTTTATTCGACCCGACATCGTAAAAAAATTATGTTTACCTACCCACTTTACGAAGGTGTTTAAGGTTTATATTGGCAGAGGTGAAATGTTGAGAAGACAACAGGAACAACAAATAGCAACGAATGCTAAAATTCAAAGACGACTATGGGATCCCGTAATCAAGATATTTTTTAGGCATCACCCTGAGGACAAGGTGGTTGTGAAGGAGTGGGGAATGATACGCCAATGGTTAGGATATTATCATAGTTTATTATGTTTAGGATATGTCTTTGTGTTAGGAAAGTCATTGTTTAGGAATATCTTCGCATTCAATGCGTTTGACTATTTGTTTAGAAAAGTCATAATAGCCATAATAGGACCATGGCCCGTTAAGCTATTATAAATACTCTTGTACTTTTAATTATAATCATTCAATCAATCAAAATTAAAGATCAAAATATCTCTCAATCTTCTCTCTATTTTCTATCGGAGTCAGCACACGCTTCAAGTGGTGCTCTATCCCGATATAACCCCTAACAGGGTCATATCACATGTGCAACTTAGGAAATAGATGTGATTTGTGTAACAAAACCTGTTGCAAAACAGGTTAATCTCATAGACAAGAACAATATAGGGGCTGCTAATAAATCGGTATGGGTTGAGGTTAAACAGGTTGAAACCAGGTCATATAAACAATCTGCCCCTATATTAATTGCGAGCTTTGAATCAAGAAAACGTGTGGCAAAATTTCATACATAAGACACGGGTACGAAAACTAGTGATAGTGCTAAAGTTCTAATTCTTTTGTCTTCGGTTTTGGAGACCAATGCTAGGTATGAAAACTCGTTACATGGTTATTTTCTAGGCAAAAGAATCATATTTCCTATTGTTGAACAATATATATGTGATGAACATATGAAATAAGTTTGGCATAGTCAAAGCAATGATGAATTCAAAAGGTTTCTTCTTTTTTAAACTTTCTTCGGTAGTAGGTAGGGTTGAGGTATTCAAAAACGGACCACGGCTGATACGTAATGCCCCAATTATTCTTAAGAAATGGTCTCCTAATGAGTGCTTATTAAAAGAAGAGCTAAAATCTATCCTAGTTTGAGTAAAATTGCATCATATTTCGATTACAACGTTTACTAGGGATGGGTTGAGTGTCGTTGCTACTAGATTGGGTACACCAATCATGCTTATTTCGTGTAGAACCATGAGGATGCTTGTTTGCCGTTCGTACCTCTTGGTATATATATACATACATATATATATACATATATATACATACATATATATATACATATATATACATACATATATATATACATATATATATATATATATACATGTATATACGGTTATGAACACCTAATTTTGAGTGTTATGATGGTATCTATGATTTTGAAGTTTTGATAGTATGAGTTGTTATATTTTGGGAGTTTTAGGAGTTTTGTAAATTTTTGGTTGACATGCTTGCCTTGCAACGCTCTATTTGTCTTCATGCATACTCGAACTTTGCTATTGCTTATATACAAGCAAGCCTATACTATTGATCTATATTTCGGATGCGTCCCAACATTGAGTTGTCAGACGACCAACGTCGAATATACTTTTTTGGATATAGTATTTTGGTTATACTATTTGGGGATAAACTATTTTAAGAACACTGTTTTGGGATACTTTCATTATACATTGAGTTGGGTACACAACTGCTTAGTTGTTTCCCTATGCTATTACGTCACGGTTATCACATGTCATGTCTTCCCCACCTTACATATCTTGGTTAGAAAGACTTAATACACCGCATTCTAAACCGACGAATTAGATTTCATCCTTAGTCGCATTAAGAACAACTCATTGATCAGCGAAGTCGCAATTCGAGGTCCTGACATACCATTAGGGCTTAGAAGACTACGAATTGAACAATAGGATTCATGAGAGAGTGATAACTTTAGGCTGAGTTCCTTACGTCAACCGTAGTATCAGTATCTGCCCTTGTGTTGATGTACCGGAGATGGTACCAATTTGAATGACTCAAAATCTTTTCGCCAAAATCTTTTGGCAATTGAAACGTTTCCTTACAAACTTTATGAAGTACAAAAATTTTAAGGTTTCTTACGGTTGATGGTTTTTAATATAAATCGTTTCGAACGCATGTTCGAACGTCAATTTTCTTGAAAGTCAAAGTCCAGATCATATACGAAAAGTCTCGTAGCCGATACGCAAACTTTTACAAACTTCTTTTCGCATGACTATAGTTTACAAGGATTTCGAACGCTCCAAATCATTGACAGCGGATTTTACCCTTAGAAACTTTGAGTTATAGACCCGCATCAAAAACTACACTTCCTAAGCCATAGATACCCAATCGAATGTTTTGAGCGAACCTAGAATTGAGCAGACTTTTCAAAAGCATTAGGTTGCAATAACAACTCGGTACTTAGTTTAATTTCACGACAGTTCTTGTTTGATTGAGTTATGAAGTTAAGTTAGATTTAAAGTTGTTACTTAGCTTAAGGCTTATGATAATTTTACCCAAGGACAAACTAGCTTACTCTCGCCCATATAGCTACTTGATGGATTACCTTAGACGGATAATCGTAGATTCTAATAAAGCAGACTAGGTCGATACAGTGGACTAGTAGTTTCGTTAGCGAAATTGTTCACCTTGATCTACTAACACCTTATGGATTTTGGTGGTTGGCATATGATGAAATCTAAGTAAAACCTAACTGAGGATTAACTAGTTATCACCCCATAGGAAGCCAGTTTGATGATTGATTTCGTGATATGGTAGAACTGAAGGAAAATCTCGTTAGAAAAGTTAAGTAACTTAGACGAGATGAGATTTGTGGTATTAGATTGGTAGTATGAGATTTGTGGTATGAGATTTATGGTATGAGATTGGCAGTATGAGATTTGTGGTATGAGATTGGTAGTATGAGATTTGTAGTATGAGATTAGTAGTATGAGATTTATGGTATGAGATTGGTAGTATGAGATTTGTAGTACGATGGTTGGTAGAATGAGATTGTTTGGGGTTGGTATGAGAATTGGTTAGGACTTTTGTACTTCACTAAACGGAGTAGTTTCAGTGACATTAGATATGAACTGATTATTATCAGTCAGTACTTGACTCGAATCGAAGTTGTAGTTATCATGGTGTTAGGAGGGATTTGTACGAAATTTTTAAAGAGTAATGAATGGTAGTAATCTTGTTTTATCTTGGATAGATAGATATGCCAGTGCTTGCGAGCACGGTTACCATGTGTTATTCGTGAGCTTGAAACATATTCAAGTTTCTCGACTTTACTGATACGATAGAAGGTTAAGTAGTTAAGTGGAACACCGTGAGGTCACGGGAGACTTGATAAAGTTGTAGTGAATAAGTTTGAATTCCAACTACCTTCCCTTTTAAGGAATGGTAAGCCTTCCTAGGAAAATGGAACCTAGATCACTCAACCAAGTAGGGTTTGCTTGGGAGAGTTTGAGTAGATGTTGGTAAGTAAACCATGGACTGTTTTGAAGGAGTAAAATGTAAGTTGTGTTATGTGGGACATATGCCCTTGTAGTATCAATCACGCTAGTTAGAACTGCTATTAGATTTTGACAATGTCAAACGTGGTAAGAGTTTTTTGAGACGTCGCGGTCTGGATCATATCCGGAGGCCTGACCAAGGTTGAGTAACCAAAAGACTAAAGAGGACTAGTAGACTAATAAGATAGTAGGAAAGACTACCGTGTTGTGTGAGATGGATCTGGTTGGATCCTGAGGAAAACTTAAGGACTGAACCTTAGGGCTAGGTCTTTAGGGGAATCGAGAGAAATCCCACTTGAAGAGACTGTTTTGGTGGAAAACCAAGTGTGTTGTGATGAGAAAACTGTGAGTTGTTTCGAGATGATTGTTGTCGTGCTCAAGGATTTGAGTTGAATTTCAGGGGCGAAATTCCTCTAGGGGGTTAAACTGTGATAACTAGTAACTTTTTCTGGGTTAAGTATTATAAAATATTATGATTTTATATCGGAGTCTTTCGATTTTGTTAGTTTTCACGAAGGAAAGCTGAAAAGTTGACTTCGGTTGACTTATTTTGCGTGAAACGGTTACGGTTTAACCGGGTTTTGGGAGAGTCATAAGTATCGTAAGAGAATCACTTTTGATTCGACTTTCTGTTTTGGAGTGGTTATGTGGTTTTTCAGTGCTTTCCGGGAAGTTATCCCGCGTTTAGCAAAAATCATCACGCAGCGCGTACCGGCACGACAGTAAATTTGAAAAGGTGTTTTGTAAGTTTTGGGTGGATTGAATAGACTTATGTAATGAAAGATTTTATAAGTTGGTGAAACGTTGGATAAAACGTAAATCGTCGAGGTGTGATTTGGAAGTTGTCAGAAAACGGGCGTTTTCGTGAAATTCGGTAAAAGACTGTAACGGTCGTTAAAATGAAAACTTCGGGTAAGTCAAAAGTGTCAAGTGGTATTTTTAAAAGATGAAGCACTTTTAAAAATGATGGGACAGGTTCGGTTGAGTTTAAACAAAAATTCGTGTTTTGGTCCTGACGCGACCGGTAACGTTTTAAATGAATTTTTGGAGAGATTTAAATTGAACGAGTCTCGTGTCAATAACCTAGGTTTATGGAAAAGTGATTTTAAACGCAATAAAAATACTAACTAACGCCGAGTAACATTTTAATGTAGCAAGATTTAAGTTTTTAGAGAACTCGACATAAAAACAAGACACCCCGAGCACCTTGGATACTTGGACGAGTAAGGGACAAGGGAGGGAACAAGGTGGCTATTTTCTAGCTAGTTGGTTTACTCATGGTACATTTAAGTTTTCTCTCAACCAAAAACACACACTTATGCATGTTTTCCAAATCAAAAAAATATA
Source organism: Tanacetum coccineum (assembly GCA_026074375.1). Lineage (NCBI taxonomy): Eukaryota > Viridiplantae > Streptophyta > Magnoliopsida > Asterales > Asteraceae > Tanacetum > Tanacetum coccineum. Next base: position 32,691 of record BQNB010041449.1, read on the forward strand.
TCATCTCTCTTTCTTTCTCTCTATTTTGGACGAGCACCCAAAGAACAAGAAACACAGCATTTTTCAAGATTCATCAAGAACACGGGTTAATAATCAATAGTGGGATGTATTAGATAGTCTCGGATTGTAGAAAACAATTTGGGTTTATTTCTTCACGTCAAAAACCGAACCAAGAACATCAAAATTATAAGTTTTTCTAAATTTTGTTTTAAGTTGTACTTTTATGGTTCTTATAGTGTCTTAATGCTAGTTGTACAAGTTGATCGTCGTAAAAATCGAAATTTAAAAACAAAACGAATGATAAAAGGGGGTGTTTGCTTGCGTCGAATACAAAAAGAAAAGAACAAGGAATGGTCATTTTTATATTTTGGTTGCGGTGGTAAGTTTATATTTTTATCAAAGTGCTTTTAGAGCTTATTTTGAAAGGATTGCATAAAAATAAGCTAGAAATAGCTTATTTGGTTTTGGTTTATTTTGGTTTGGGCTCGGCCCAACCATTTTTGTTGGTTTTGGGCTCGGTTGCACTCTGTCCGACGAAGAGAAATGGGCTCGGCCCATTTGTCCCTGGCTTATTAGCCATTCGGCTTATTTGGTTTCGAACTTATTTGAATTTGGATTATTATATTCGAGCTTGTGGCTTATTTATGTTGGGCTTATTTAGTTTTATGTCTTATTTACTCGGCTTATTTTGGGTTTCGGGCTTATTAAGCTTCGGCTTATTTTGGTTATAATTTTTGGCTTATGGCTTATTCGGTTTATAACTTATTTGGTTCGACTTATATGGATTATTTGGTTCGGCCTATCTTTTGGGCTTATAACTCATTTGTTCGGCTTATATTTTGGACTTATAGCTTATTTGGTTCGGCTTATATTTTGGGCTTATAGCTTATTATGGTTTTGGCTTGTATTTTGAGCTTATGGTTTATTGGATGTCGAGTTATATTTTGGGCTTTTAGCCTATATTGGTTTCGGCTTATATTCGGGCTTATGGCTTATTAGGCTTCGACCCATTTGATGTTGCGTTTGGGTTTTTGATGGCTTAACTATGTACTTTTATATTCATTAATACAATTGGGCATTTGGTTTTGGATTGAGGGTGCTAGAATATATTAACAATAGAGATTTTTTATGGACACCTGGGACATGACAAAAATATTGTTTGGACACAAAATTTGATTTAAAGTGGCAAGATTGGACTTAATAAGATTAATGGAGTAAACTATGGGCTTTCGGAGACCCGGAAGAGTAAAAATAAATGAATTTGGATATCTAAAGAAAACAATCTCTATGGGATTATAATAGTTACGAAAAAGATGAATTAAATTGGACGATTTTGGTCACGTTTGGATAAACGCGTTAAAAGTAATAAACTTTTGGCATTTTGTTGGAATTTTTGGAATAATGTGAAATAATTATTTTGTGTCAACTCGACTAAAGGAAAAAAAAGGGTAACTTTTTATAAATATTAAATATTAAGGGTAAACGATTGAACATAGGCGTACGAAGATGATAAAGATTTTATACTAAACCCCCACCCGTTATGACAGCCCGATAAAGAGACCAAAATATTATTTATATATTAAATATATATAATATATATATATATATATATATATATATATATATATATATATATTGCATTCTACAAACAACCGTTGCGAACATATCTATTCCGTTTATTTTTCTATCTTTGAACTCCCACTTACTTCTCGTCAGATTCTCCTTGGAACCGTTTGGTCAGTTGTTTTTGGTTTTCGGTATTGGCTTTGTTTTTTGAGTATTCTGTGTCGAAGTTTGGGGGCAACTAAGCTCACTTCATGTGAGTCCGTTTTGGCATAAAACCACTCAACCAATGTTTTTTGGATAAAGGTTTTGAATATGAGATACAGTTTTGAAATGAGGATAAATGTTTTGTAGTAAGATTAAGAGTTTGGAAATAAGGTTAAGGGTTTTGTGAAGAGAATGAGGATCTTGTGTGAGTAAAGGACGAACGCTTGTACAATAAGATGACTTTGTACAAATATTTATGAGGTGAAATTAATGTTAGGTCGTGGCCGGGTATCGTTGTGCATTGTAGAGGCTAGTTGGTGCGTTGTAGAGATTGTTTGGTTCATTAGGTAGAGGTTATCTTTGCGGTTATATTCATCTGTTGAGGTTAGTTCTTGTAGCCCCATTTTTTTTACTATTTTTCCTTTGTGGAAAAATGATACTCAACTGTGTTTTGAGCTGTTTTCTGAACTGTGTGAAACGTGGTTTTGTTTTTGGGACAATTTATGTGCTTATGACTGCTATGTGAATATATGTAATGTGATTTACTTGCATGTACTGTGGTTGGCATGGCAAGGGTTGTGGTTTTACTTTCATGTACTATGTTTGGCATGCAAGGGTTGTGGTCCTGCCCTAATATAGTGCTCCAACTGATAGACCATTTAGGTGCGTAAGTGACATATCGGAGTTGCGGCTCTAAGAGCATTGGTATATGCTGGTTTTGGTGACTAGCGGGGATGCTAGGTCATCGCACATGATTAGCGGAGATGCTAAGTCATTGGTTTGTTGCATATATTCACTGTCATATAGTATTATTGTCCACTTTTAAATGATTGGCACAACAACTGGGTTTAAGGTCAAACATACGAGCTCACCAACATTATTGTTGACGTTTTCGAGTATCATTTTCAGATGTGTTGTTAGCAAAGGTAAATGAGGAGTAATTGGGACCAAAGATGAGTACATTTGGGAGTTTATTGAAGGACAGCTGTTTGACTTTTTCAAAAGTTGCGAATTTGTAAACAATTGTAAATAAATTTTTGTAATAATGTACGGTATGATCTTGTATCTTGTGCAATGTGAATCATTGTGTCGCATTTTTGTGTTTTCGCCACTGACGGGGTGTGACAGTTTCCACTCATACTCAACATGAACAGTACATGTATAGAACCCCTCCCCAACTAGTTTTGGCATAGCCACTATGATAGTATCTTTTAATTCCATATCAGCTCGAAGCTCAATCATTGCTCTAACATAGCTTGACCTACACCTTGATTGCATGCACATGTTAGATGTATGCGAATCAAGCATCAAAAGAGTACCAAGTTTAGTAGAAATAACACTTAAACCATCCTCGCTAAATGCCGTCACAAGGACACCATGAAGTTTAACCCAAACCTGAACATTAACATCTTCTTTCAATAAGTTCACATTCGGATCTCACTTTTTCAGAATAAGCGGATTATTACGAATAAACCATGATCCATTTTCAAGTATTGAATCCAGACCATCCATAGAGCTAAATTGGAAATGAAATAACCCAGTAGACGAGTTAAGCATTCATTTAACCAGTCCATATTTACCCCAAGTGTTTTTAACATAGTTTGCAACAACAGGGTAAGCCACCCGCTTTCCCAAAAAGAAAGCATAAGCCATATTATCAAACCATTTACTAATAGCTCTAACAGATTCCAACGGGATAGCCACATCAGTCCCGTTTTCCGCCGGTGTGATTAAAGTGTGAAAATTCACACTTTTCCTACTCGATTCACTCGTGAATAAATTAGCTTAAGAATTACCTAAATTCGGGCCAGGCTTATTAGGATCGCTTGATGAATCGATAACATTACCTTCAACCAGAGTAGCAGTAGAACTAACTACATTCCCATCCTGTGTTCCACTACTATTACCAGAAACCGTCACCAGAGGTTCGTCTACCACAGGTTCGACGACAACATCCTTTGCAGCACCATTATCCGAATCCTTATTCTTTTCCTTTACACCTCTCGCACCCCACTCCCTTTTTTACTCAAAAAACCACGTTCCATACCCTAAACAGAGAGAAGCAAAATCCTAATCACATCCAACATAGTAACCAACCACTGTCACAATTACAACAACAATAGACCACACATATGTAATTAATAAAACTCTAACTGATCGAAATCAACATGGTTTTACGAGCAATACCACAAAACCAAACCGACCCACAAAACCAACCCGACCCACAAAACCCTAGATGGTCTACCAGATCCCTATGCAGCAACGAAACAACAAGAATGAAAAGAAGAATTCAAGTACGAGAAACCAAAAGCAGAGATTAAAATTAACCCTAAAACAATAAACCATAACGAAAATCACTAACTAATAACGATATGTAATTACAGGATTAAACAGGAGTTTCATCACAAATAAAAACGATTGTTGATTTGGATACTAATTAGGGATCGGTAGAGAAAAGTCGATTTAGGATTTTTCTTCTTCTCCAATTTTGCCAGAGGGGGTGGGTTTTTTTTCCTTTTTACCCTTCGGCATTTTTGTGAAGGCAAGTGTGAAAGCCGTTGTGTTGTTTGCACATAATTCCTTCATATTAGACTTGAGAAGTGCTCTTTGATTAAAGAAGCTTTTTTTTTTTTGCAAAGGTGAAGATTTATATTAATAAAACAATTGACGAATTACAACAATTGATTAAAGAAGCTTAAGATTCAGGTTGTGATATTATTTTATAAATCCTTGAGATTTCAGTGAATTCTTTTTGGAAGAAAGTTTTGGAGTCGGGCTTTAGTTGTGCCCCTAATCAGCTTCGTTGAGTTCCACTAAGTTTAGTCAAAAAGGGTAGTGGTGTCTGAGGTACTGACTAAGCTTATTTCGCTTAATTTGAGTCAATGTTAGAGGCTAGGTCAGCGGGTGTGTGGGTCAAGATTCGACCAATGTTGAAGTTAGCCATTTTGTCAGGTTGTTACAAACTAAAACATCTCAATTTAATCCTTCTTGGTTGGTTTGACCTTAAGGTTATGCTCTAATGTTGCTGGAACGACGAGTTCATATAGCAAAATCAGACTTATACGCTTACACATATTGTGTCATAAACATATAATATGCATGGCAATTTAATATGCATATACATTCTTCGCGCTCGTAATTGGTTTCATGATTCGGATATTTACTGTCCCCTCCTTATCCGCACTCAATTCAAATATTCCCTGATTAAATTGGGTAATTTGAATTGCGAGTTTTATCATCATCCCTAGTCGCAAGTGCACAAAACATGCAAATTATTCATGTAAGTTGAAGCGTGTATGTTTTTTCTGTCAAGCTGGTGGTAAAATTTGTAAAAAAATCATATTTGTATAGAACGATGTATTTCATCCGCTGTGGAGCTCGAGGTTTTACGTTAATGACTAACTTTCCGTGTAGTGTCAATATTAAGTACTAACTTTGCAATAAAACGATAACCCAAAAACTAATTCCGTATAGTATTTGTCTCGAGGTCGGTGATTCTTTTTACATAAATGGTCACTGGGTTAGCGTCTTGTTGCAAAGTTAGTCATTAAGGACTAACTTTGCAACGAACATATAACCCCAATGACTGTTTTCGTAAATTGTTTCTGAATTTTTTTACGGATATACTTTTTGGGTTATTGTTCCGTGGCAAAGTTAGTAATTAAGGACTAACTTTGCAATAGATCGATAACCCCAAAGACTATTTCTGTAAAATTTTCCTAGGAAGTGGTGAAACTCACGATTCCCCAAGCAGGACACACTGCTAATTGTTATCGATATTAATGTAAGAAGTTTAAAACTTTGAACTGTCAGTTTTAAAATTTTGCAATTGCAAAGCGCGAGTAAATGTAGTCTTTCTCTACATCTAACAATCTCAGAGTTGTGAAAGTACTTAACATACATATGTACGTTTTTCACTGTTGTGAAAGAAAGTACTTGTATACTTCGCATATTTGCGTCAAATAATGAAAATTTAATCAGGAATAACCTTTATTTAATGACTATCTATAGATTACAAACGAAGCAATAAAAAACCAAATGGTTTGTAAGCGATCGACATGCAATTTGTGGTTGAAGATATATCCGAGACTTGTTCAGCCATTAATTATTATTGAGGAAGACTTGCTTTTTGTTTTCTGTGGACAATCATGTCGGAGAAGTCGTGCGTTGTCACCAAGATTGTACTGGAGCTAGATTCATTATTGAGTTTGTTGTCTCATCAATGCTTAATTATTAGTTGATGAATCGAGAAGGCAAAGTCTACGGTGAGTGAGGCGGTGGCAAACATGGAGCGAAAGACGATCATTGCAACAGTGGGTGATGGATGATCGATGAAGTTTGTTTATTTTCTCCTATTTGATAGGCTTTATGCTTTTGTTAGTAAATTACTACAATGAAGTACCATGGTTTGTTAAATACTTTAAATAGTACGAACTTCGTCAAATTAAATGTACGTTTTTCACTGTTGAGTACTTGTATACTTCGCATATTTGCGTCCAAGAATGAAAATTTAATCAAGAATAACTTTTATTAATTGACTATCCATGGATTAAAAACGAAGCAATAGAAAACCTAACGGATTGTAAGCCATCGACATAGGCTAGCTAACCAAATCTATCCTCAAACAATTTGTGGTTGAAGATATATTAGACTTATTCAGCCATGAATTATTGAGGAAGATTTGATTTTTGTTTTCAGTCGACATCTTGGAAGACTTTGTGACCATCATCGTTAACTTCCCGATTAAAACATCGATGCGTTGATCTTCTATTTTGTATTTGTTCCGAAATTCGTGTCTCACGGTCCGGATGAGGGTGGGTATATTCATAATCCTTAGAGCACAGGGAGTCGTGGTGCCAAACTCTTGGTGCCAAACTCCAAAAGTGGTGCCACGTCAGCAAAATGGAGTTTGGCACCAGAAATGCCATGGCACCAGAATTCAGTGGGAGTGGTTTGGCACCAGAATTCTGGTGCCATAGCATTTTTTTTTTAATTTTTTTTCATATTTATTTAAAAAGGGGGTATTTATAGGATTTTTAAAGGGGTAAAATTGTGATTTTGGGGGTATTTTTTTGAATATCCGCTCCCCCTAACGGATATATTTAAAAAAAAAAAGTTTGGCGTGGGCTGTTAGCCACGGCGCGAAGACCCTTGGCGCGAGCCATGGAGTCGTGCGCCGTTGGCCATTTTGGCGCCATGGCTTGGCACCAAGCCAACAGCCATGGACTCCTTAAGCTCTTAGGTTTTACGTGTGTGGGGAACGCTTGCTATTATCAAATTTGTGATATATTCTCATGATGATTTTGAATTTCCAAGAAGTCGAAGTAAGATCGATGTAGTTAACATCTATTAGAATGATCTCTTGTACGTAAGGAACCGTAAAATATGTGATATTTGAGATTTCATTTCGTATTGTTCCTCAAGTATGTAGTGATGCTCAATATATTGTTTAATAATTATTGCTTGTTAACATTGCATATTTGTCACAGCAAAAGATCATTTTTTTTAGTATGTGCATTTCAATCCTTAATGTTTCACACATCACCAGAAACACTAAAGAGATCATTTTTTTAGTAATGCAAAGAATAATAAATATTATTACATTCTCTTTCTTTATTAATGCCAAAAAAAATTAAGTATAACATTTAAGTAATTACTTAATGCACAAATACATTAAAACACATAATTAATACTTCTTTAAAAAACACCCATATTACTCAAAAGTACAACAATATTTTCACTTTGTACAATATAAACAAGCTACAACCAATTAAAACACAAATATAAAATAACCAATTATATAAAATTAGTCAAACCTTAAATTGTCATTTTCCGAGATGTCGTTGTAAGAAAAACATATTATTAAAAATATTGTTCCTCGAAATTTTTGTTACAGGGTATCCGCCGCCGCAACGCGCGAGTACCCTGCTAGTATCATGAATAAATTAATATATCGATGCATCCAACAAAAAAAAGTGTTAATATCATATAAATAAAACGATATTGCAATTCCTTTAGTTAAATGCTATCAGGTTATCCGCATGTTGCAACGGAGAAAAGATATAATTAGATTTTTCGGCAAGCAATGTTTTAGATTATATTTTTTCGCCACAACAATTTTATGGATGGCGAAAATTTTAGATTATTTGTATAAGAACAACCTTTATTAAATTAAAAAAAATACATTTTCTAATCAATTTTTGCAATTTGTAATTTTAGTCCGTAAACAAAAGATAAAATATTTTTATTTGTAATCGATGTTATGTGTTTACGGGTTGTTCCATAAATTTTGGTGGCCATCTAACATAAATTAAACTAGGTCCTTTTGATAGGGAGTGTTAATTAATACACAAATCGAAATAAGGAACCTGCGCGCATTCTAAGACCGCAAATCACAACAATGTTCGGATCGACATAGTAAAAACACAATATTAGTTTGATAAATTCATAGTTGATACGTACTCCTATATCAAATAAGAATAATTACCACGTATTAGAAACTTAAATAATAACCGTAAATAATATCCACACATTAATTCTGAAATGTTATATAGGAAAAGAGAGAACATATTGTACAAATTAAATGCTGAGAATTTGAGAATTGACTGAATTAATTTTAGCATATTGATTGTTGCGTTGTATTCACATTTTCTAGGAGCACCGGGTACACTGGTGCCATGGCTCAAGTCATAGCACCAAAAAATGCTGCTACATCAGCAAAAGAGCTATGACATCAGAATTGCTATGACACCATATTTAGGTGGCTCCCACGTTGGCTCAAGCCATAGCTCAAAAAGTAGTGTCATAGGTTCACACATACCCCACTAAATACACAAATCAACACAAAAAGAAAAAAAAAAGAAAAAAAAAAGATAGAAGCTCACCACGCGAGCTGGTATATACCAGCCCACATGCTACCAGCCAAAGGATGGTATCGTTGGCGCCAAGATTGCTTGGGCTGGTGCCATGGCGCAAGGCCACCAGCCAAGCGTACCGTTTCCTCTTAGCATGTTGTCACCCCATTATCATTCTTTAATAAAATAGTTGGGTGCTCGCGTGTTGCGATGACGGGTACATGTTTGATTATATTAATCCAGCGAAAATCTTTTAACTTTTGATCAAACGGTTGCAATTAATTCTAAGGTTAATTATTTGAAAATGTATCATATTTTTCAATTTTTTTATTGTATGTACTGAACTTTTTTATTCTTATTGTTTGTACTGAACTTTTAAATTTCAATCATTGTGTGTATTTTGTGACTATTTTGCCATGGAATAATTAAACAACTCATCTTATATTCACATTATATATTTATACAAACCATGACATAAACAAATAATAAGTCAAAGTTACATGTAAAAAAACTCATCTCTTATGTTTACATCAAAAAAATTGTACAAACCATAAAAGAACATAACAAACCAAGACTTTCTTTCGAAGACCTTCTATGCTTGTGACTCTTGTAACTGATGTAAATGAGTCTCATTACCCATGATAAAACTTCGAACGCGCTCTTCTGCATGTTGTCTGAAGTTAACATCTAACTTCTGTGAATTTACATAAGCTCATAACCCTCTAAATGTACATCGACACCTAACAAACAGTTTGCAGATAAATGAATATGAATAACCTTACCATATGGGATACCAACATAAAAGCCATGCACTTGTGACACATCTTTCACGTCATCCATTGAAGAAGCAAAAGCTTCGACAATATCCTAGACTTGTTCAGGGGAGTTCTATGCAGCCGCGGACAAAACTTTACCACACTTACGTAAGAAATTTCATATAGATAGATAGTGATGTGTCAAGTACCATTATAGGAAATATATTACTTCAACAATAACCTAAACATGATTTTTTTTCTTATGTATGCAACATTTCAGTGATCTATTTCACTGCACATTTTAATCAGTGACTATAGGAAAGGTAGTGAACTCGGTTAATTAGGGGTACCCATCGTTTGATTTAATATTCCGTACGGTTTTTGACCAGTAACAAATTCGGTGATTTGTTTCGTCGCACATTTTACGCGAATAACAGATAAGTAATTGAGTTCGTCGCCTCTCCTAATCAGCCGAGTTACTGGCTAAGCAGGCTTTCCTTTCCTAATCGACTGGTATAGGGACATTAGCATATATGGGTATATTGGTTCTTTTCTAATGATAATAATAGGCATAAGGGTAACTTTCAGTTGGAATACTCCTAAAAATAAAGATGCAAATACCTGGCAACAAAGGTTAGATCGATCTGATGTAGCACAATTTAATATTTTTAATGCTTGGTACTGCAGGAGAGGAACCCATCCAGAGGAAAAAAGTGTTTTAAAGCATTCACATACACACCAATTTGAAAGGTCCAGCGGACAAAGCTACATCAGTTTCCATCCCTCACCTTTTGTTATATGTAGTAAATTGGCCGGGTTGGTTAAACGCCGACCATAAAATAATCACCCTCTCTGTCCCATAACTGTTGTGTATCGTACAAATTACAATATATGTATGTCACAAAATGGTTATCCACATTCATAAAGGAATTAAGTATATTCGTCTAAGTTTCCAACGCCTAACCAAATTTAGCTTGATAAAACATAAAGAAAGCATTGGTCAATTAGTAAACGTCTCTCCTACTAAATAAAAGTCGTAAATATTTTCATATTTCGCAACTGTTTGTTTTTGTTAAGCTAAAAATAATTTTGACGTCGAAAATCTCACCTTTATGTGAAATATTTGTTGGCATGTGTGCAGTTCTCATTTACTTTCATATTTAGACTCATGTTGTTTTAGTTTGTGTTATTGTGAACTTCTGAATAATTACCTGGTAACAGACATGTTGCTGACAATGGTTTGATCTTCATTTATTTAAAGAGATGCTATCTTCAAAAAATAATGCTCATCGTTCGAAAAATGTCCGTTTTACCCGAGACATTGTTGTTGTCACAGGTGGGTTAACGGGTCAAACCTGTAAAAAAACTTTTTTTTTAAGTGGGTTGAAAATAAAAGACCAAGAAGTTTATTAGAATCATTGTGACATAATATATATGTATAAGGGTCAAAATGGTATTTTGGTTTAATTTGTAGCAACTATATTGTCAATTTTATTACTTTCATCTATGTTTTGTAAGATTAATATTTCTTAGAGTAACATGGGTAGATTTATTACTCTTTCATCTTCGTTCATCTATGTTTTGTAAGATTAATATTTTTTCTCCATCAATTAACATAATGTGTACATTAACAGTGCACATACCCAAACATCCCATAAAAGGTTTCCACATTAGACAAACTTAAAAAGTTTTAAAGGATTGATCAAATCTATATATACACACACACACGCATCTATTCATCTTATAATTAGGTGAGTTAAAAAACGCAACAGTGACTTTGCACACGAACTCACTCATTGCTTTAGTTTTGAGAAAACCAAACACCCTTTGAAATTGCTTATTTTAGCTAACACTGAAATGCTTAAAACAAAGTTGTTACTAAAGCTGCTACTTGTTAGGGGTCACAAATTTTTATCACATTATTTAAAATGCTTAATACGGAGTTTAAAATACCAGGGTTGACTCACATTATCTATCCAGCCACATTCAATTTGCTATTTTTGCTAGGCAACGGTATCAAAACTTAAGGTATAGAGATCACAAAGAGTAATAAATCTGAAAAAAAATCTAACCGCTTATCTAGAGAAACTGATGTGACATTACATGGCTGGCGATGTTAGAGCAGGTTGAACACTTTTTGTTGGGAAAACTACATAATGGGAGGCGTTTTCTCACTACCTATGCCTGGTTATGTGTCATTAAAAGCTGGTTAGAAACAAACAATTAATATACTAGGCTCACAAATTGAATTTTCACCTGTGTTGGTGCAGTGCGTTTGATCTGTAGTTTGAGTGCCCAAACTTTGCTTTCCTGTTTTTGTCCCCACAACCTCTTTGTGTGCATATTCTATTACTGCACGTCTTCTTATATCATGCCTAAATGTTTTTCTGACGACGATTGATTCCGACATACGGAATTCTGGGAGGTTCCTGACAAAATGGAGCATACAACGAAATTTTAACAATTGGAAACTATAAGCAGATAAAGTTGAAAGAAATCAATACCTTGACTCTCAACGCGGCTCACCAAGACAGCATTCGTACTTAAAGATCGGTAACACTCTTGTTGCGAACAATCGTCACATACAGGAGCACTTGTAAAAATGTTACAAAACAAACACCTCTGAACTTGACTGGTTTTACCATCTTTAGTTCCCACAACTTTCTTTCTTGTCATAGTTTTGAGAAAGCAAATTTATCAACAATTACTCACAGTCAAGATGGTTGTGTACAATATTACCTGCATCAACTGCTTCTCGTGATTGGCCTCCCTTTGCCGAAATTGCTCATTGTCCTGAACTTTTATATATGATATTGCTTTGCACTTGTTTTTCACTATGTGATAACTATTATGTGAGCTTGTACATTTCTACATTCTTCTACGAACTTGCCTTGCTGCTGAAGCTTTATTGTCAACATAATCTGGTGCATGTTCATCACCTCTGTATGAGTATTGGTCACGTGTGTAAGTACTAGTCAAATTTATATATGTATAGTATAAATCCCGTGACAATTCTTTCCAAATTACTTCTCAACCAAGAGAATATAAAAGGATAAAATCTCACTTAAGAAAACACAATACGTATATTTTTAACCGGGAAGTATTTTCTTCTCGGGTCGTATCCCAACGAAGTCGTGAATTGAAATTCGGGAATAATTCGGATTCGAGTCAAAAATGAATAAAGGATTTTTTTAATTTTGAATTAAACTAAGAATATAATAGCACAATTAAACTATAAAAAACGATTAAAGAATTAAAAACGTTTAACTAATACGAAAAATTAACAAATGTGAATTAAAAACGTGAGCTAAAACTAGAATTTAAAATCTACAACACTAATACTAACAAATTTTATACCTAAAAATCACAAAATTAAAAAGAAAATTTTAGGAAAAGGAATTAAATTTTTTTAGCTATTTTTGAATTTTATATGATTTTTTAAAGAAAAATGAATTAACTAAAATAAACTTTTTCTAAAAATTAACACTAAAATTCTATTTCTATTTTTCAAAAATACTAGAATGAAAAAGAAAATTATTACAAAAAGAATTAGATTTTTCCAACTATTTTTCTATTTTCTATGAATTTCTTAAGAAAAAGAAATTACTAAAAACCTATTTTAATTTCTAGAAAATACAAATTTAATTGGAAAAATAAAGAAAAATGATATTTAACTACTAAAAAGGTGCAGAAATTTAATGGTATGAAAATGCCCAATTTTTACTAATCAATTGAACCCTAATTTTGCTTATTAAAACCTAAACCCTAATTTTATTAAACCTAATATTAAAAATATTAATACTATTTTATTAACCTAAAAGAACAGGGTAGAAAGTGCAACAAATGAAAATAAAGGGTAGGCGGGGTAAGTAACAAAAATTTACACTATAGTTAAAACAGAACACCCTTAACTATTGAAAAAGTACCAAACAGACCCTACGACTTAAGCAATTTTTAGCTTATTACAAAAATGAAAATAAGCAAAAACTTAAAACATAAAAGTTACACCTGAGCTTTTATACTACAACTTTAACAAAAACACTTTGACATTTTATCTACTAAATAAGCTAGAAATTTAACTTCTTAAACTGAGCTACAGAAACTAAGAAGTTTCTTTGATAATCTAACTTTTCTAAACTTTGACTTATTTCTAGCTTAATTCTTAATGAAAATAAGAACCAAAAGAAACTACCTGAAGCTTATAATGTGTACTAAGGATATCTAAAAAGAAATAAGCAAGAAATCTCAGCTGCTGCTATACCACTTTTGAAAGAAAATTAAAGCTAGACTAAAGCTTAAAAATGAAAGTTAAGAGATGAATTATGTAGAGCTAATGGAGTTCTACTAAAATGCTTAAAACTAAATCCTTACTACTTACTTTCAAGTGTTAAAGAGTAACTAAAAAAATGGTGAGCATCAGCAGTAGTAACTGAGTTACTACTGCTTATACTGATGTAATTGGCAAATACTTAAGTGCAGGCCAAAACTCTAAGTTTAGAATTCATAAACTAACTAACTAAATGTTTCTAAGTTTACACTAACCAAATTTGAACACTAGAATGCTATAAATCACTTAACTCTAAATCTACTTGACACTTTAAAGTGTCCTGGTGCTAGCAAAAGCTTTTTAAGCTTTAAACTTTGAAATTCTACAATCTAACTTGCAAAACCTATTTAAAACTTGA